>JARYGA010039232.1:0-38645 GCA_030545235.1 Helianthus tuberosus | reverse complement strand
TCTAGACTCTCGAACCATTGCAGAAGTGCAGTCGCTCCTTGAGACCCAGAAAACTTTGATGGCTTAGCCGAGTTGAACGTCTTGAAGTTGCAGAGGGCATTATTGTTGTTGAGAGCTTGGTGACATTGGACAACGATGTTCGGGATTGCAGCAGTTATTTGCTGTGTAATGACAGCTGCCAGATCTTCAATAGATACCGGATTTTCGCGTCGTGGAGGCATTCTAAAAGGGGAAACATGAAATGAAACGAGTGAGAGAATTAGACGAAAAGAATGAGATGAACAAATCTGATGAAAGCAAGGATAGTGGTCATTTGTTTGTTACTACAAAGCAACAAACGACCCCGGTGATTAATCAAAGTAAATAGGTCAAAAATAATGTATCGCGAAGACATGCTTGCCTATAAGTGAACACTCATCCCAAGAATTCCCAGGTAAGCACAACTGGTCTCGCGTCTGATGAGATATATACGAAGTGCTTGCCTAGACAGAAAAACCCAGAATACAGGCATTCACCCTTCCAGTTTGCACGTGTTCACATTATTTAAAACCCAAAACCTTGACGAGATTTTGAAAACTCAAAGGGGTTCAAAACCTTATAACAGAGGATTCAAAACCTTACAATAGAGGGTTCAAAACCTAGTAATCAATCATCCTAGAACAGATGATTAGTTTTCAAAGCGGTTTTGAAATTTATGTTCTTGTTGTGGTCGTCGCCTAAGGATAGGTGACGGTATTGTTTTATGACTAAACGCAAGTGAACTCGCGTTAGGGTCCTAGAAAGGTTATAGACTAGGTCAAAGTATTACTAATAACCTAATTCCCTATAACCATTGGCTCTGATACCATCTTTTCTGTCACACCCCGACCACGTAGAACATACAAAACGTGGCGGAAACGTCGGGGAGTGTTGTAACAGAATTAATTGTTTCAAATTCATGGCAATTAAAGTTTCGTTTTATTAATCAAACAAGAGAGTTACATTGTTTTAAACAAGAAACAAAGAGTATATAACAAAAATTAACTAGTTCTTGTCTCGTTTTAAGTCACTAAGGCACAGGTCCGCCTAAGTATGTCTTGATAAGTCCTATGCATCATCTCCTGAAAACACATGTGAAAATAGGTACGTCAGCATAAAAATGCCTGTGAGATACATAGGTTTTGTGAAAACAGAATTCATGACTTATGTTTGAGAAAATGTTTAGTCATGAACCTTGTAATTTGCTTTGTTTTGTAAATCATTTGTGTGACACCCCAGGAAAACCAGGAAAACCATACAACTTAACTAGCTTCCTCAGTGAGTGCCTACCAAATTTCGGGACGAAATTTCTTTCAACTTGGGGATGATGTGACAACTCGAAATTTAGAACCTTTCTTGTATCCCGATGTAACATGAACGTGTGACCAGTTATCTTGTGTGATTAATGATAAGCGAACCTTTATGTGACTATGTGATTAGTATGTGGGGTGCTTGTATGTATAGTGTGTATATATGCATAAATGAGCCGAAAACCATGAACCCGACTCGAGACCATGTGGTCTCGAGTGAACTAGTGAAACAGTGGGCCGGATCGGGCCACACACACACACACACCCCTTAGCCTACCCGAAAAGCCCATTAGGGTGCACAAGGTGAAACAAGTATATAACCTTGGTGATTATCCATGTTGCCATTTTCCTTGGTTAACACACACACACTCTCCTACTCCCTCTCACTAAAACCCTAGACACCAAACATCACACTTCTTCTCCTCTATTCTCGGATCAAACCGGTGACACTAGGAACTCTCGGATCGGCACACACACACGCCCATTGGGAAGCTTCATACTCACCCTTGAAACCCATCAATCGGTTAGTGCCTTTATGATGTTTATTGTTGTTAAATGATAGTATGAATGGTATGGTTTAACTAGTTGTATGCTTGATGATGTTGTTGTGAATCGGATGTGTGCGATGTTGATGATCGGCTAACATGTTTTTTTTTCGGAAATGTTACCTAATGAACTTATGATGTCTTGTGGCTAAATGTGATTGAAACCATGGTTGTTAATGCTCATGAAATCGGCTTGCACATGTATGTTAGATAATGTTCATATAAATCGGATTTTATACTCTTGTGTTAAGAACCGAAAGCTTACTATTAGGGTGCATGTTAGTGTTGACAAGTTGTTGATCATGATTTTTGTTTGGTTAAAGTTTATATGAATATTTGATGAACATGATGAACATATGAAGAACATGATGAATATGAGATGAATGTGGCTTGAATATTTGAAATCTGATTGTTTGATCCATTTTGGGTAGTAATTAGACAAGGAAACATGTTTAAGTGGATAGTACAAACTGTTACATGAAATTGGTTTTCCATTGGATAGTACACTGTGCAGAATCAGCAGATGTCCAGCCGAGACCTTCGGTCTCGACTCGAGACCACCATATGTCAACTCGAGATCACGGTTTCGACACAAGGTTGCGAGTCGAGAACCTCTAGTCTCGACTCGAGACCATGCCTCATCGACACACACATCATGACTCGAAACCATGATTGCGAGTCCAGTTACGACTCGAGACCACCGCATGCATGAACCAAGACCTTCACGTTTGCGACTTGAGAACACATGAGCACAACTCGAGACCGCACAGTCTCGAGTAGAGACCGTACAGTCTCGACTCGAGACCACACACTTGTGCACGCGGAATTGGACTTGCATGATTATGGGCTTAAGTAATTGGGCCGGACTCTTGGGCCTGATGCATAGATCTTGTACGTTCCTGATTGAACGTGAATGTTAATAGACTGCCATGAATGATTCTTGGATGCAATGTGCTAGCATACGTGTAGAACATACGTGCAACACGTGGTTTGAACCTGACTTGTATGATACAACTATGATAGTACGCGAGTGACCACAATATTGCTTGATTGACTTTTCTGTGTATCTGCCGAGCAAACCAAGGTGAGTTCACACCCTCTACAAAGCATGGGATTCCCAGGGGTCGAGAATTGGGGTTAAGGAACATGGGTTCCTCGTCCTCCTTGGGTAGGACAGCAATGGTTCAGGAATGAAATTCCTCGTCCTCACGGACAGATAACTCGTACTAGACCAAAACTCTATCACGAAGTCCCTCCTTTTTATATCGACTTAATCGCCGGGCCAATGGCGAGCGGGTCATTAGTTAGATAGCGCTATTTAGGTCTGACAAACCTCACACCGTGCCGCAGAGGACGGGCGTGAACTAATGGATCTGGGGCACGTCAATGATGATAGACATTGACAGTTTCAGGGCACTTAAACATGACTACAGTCAGCAGTCGATATGGTAACGAGTCTAGTGTATACATGGGGTAGCCCCCACGGCCGAAATGCCAGATAACTAGCACGGGGTAGCCCCCACGGCTGGATTGCCAGAGTAACCGGGAATAAACAAGTCACGTTTTTAACTATGGGGTAACCCACACGGCAGGATGCCAGATAAAGGAAACTGTTTTCGAAACAACTTAAAACGAATACCCAACCGTGAACTCACTCAACTTGTTGTTGACTCGTTACTACATGCTTTGCAGGTCCTTAGGTACTTAGCTGGAGCTTGCATGGAGGAGGATCGTTGTGGGACATGGACAGCTGTGTGCCATGTTAAACTTTGAAATCATTAAACTTATGTTTTGGCTTTAAGACTTATGCTTCCGCTCACAACTTAAACTATGTTTTGTTTGAACACCAATTGTATTGGTTGGATTTTATAATTACTTATATGCTTGTTCAATATGATTGGTGGCTGGATCCTGGTCAGTCACGCCTCCAAGCGGTAGTACTCCGCAGGTGGTTTTTGGGGGTGTGACAGATTGGTATCAGAGCCATTGGTTATAGTGAACTTGGTTTTAATAAAGGAGGAACGTTTTTGTTAAAACCAGACTATAACCTGTACAGTGCTCAATGGTCCACAACGACGCTTCACTCCACATGCAAGGCTCGACATTTTAGGTGATATAATCTGTGCATATATTGCCTACTTGTTAGTTGCATAGTACATTGCTCATGGTATGCTTGGTTAGTATAGCTACTGTTGCTTGAACACGTGTGCACTTACTCACTTCTGACATCGCACTTTCGTGAACCCCTCTCACTCACATTCTTCTTGATATGAAGATCATGTCTGGACGCGTTAACCTGACACAAGCCCAGTTGACGGCTCTGATCAACGAACGAGTTGCCGCAGCACTTGCAGCTGCACACGCAGGAGGTATATCCTGCAGTTCTAACTCATTCTAGGATCTGTGGATCCTACTCTCGTGAACCAACCCTTGTGTTAAACTCTGTCTTTTCTTTCGCCCACGATAGGTCAGCATGCTCAGCCACCCGTGTGCACTTTTAAGACTTTCATGGACTGCCGACCAACTACTTTTAGCGGCACTGAAGGAGCAGTAGGTCTCCTACACTGGTTTGAGAAACTAGAATCTGTGTTCGAAATGTGTGAATGCCCTGAGGCGCGCAGGGTGAAGTATGCTACTGGTACTCTCGAGGGTTTAGCCCTCACATGGTGGAACGCTCAGGTTCAGATGCTGGGGTTGGTTGCTGCCAACGCCACCCCATGGGAAAATTTTAAAGAGATGATCAAGGAGGAATACTGCAGTCGTGATGAAATTCACAAACTGGAAGTGGAGTTCTTCAACCTCAAGATGACGGGGTCCGAAATTGAAGCTTATGTGAAAAGGTCGAACGAACTAGCAATCCTGTGTCCTACTATGGTGGATCCTCCCATCAAACGCATCGAACTATTTCTTCAGGGCTTAGTGCCGGAAATCCAAAGTCATGTGACTTCAGCGAACCTCGCCACCTACCAGCAAACTGTTCAGTTGGCTCACCATCTCACAGACCAGGCGGTGGAGCAGAACAAGTTACCAAAACGCATAGGTGCTGCAACTACTTCTGGTACCTCTAGTGACAACAAACGGAAATGGGATGGAACTTCAAGTAAGGGTTCGACTTCTGTTCAGTCCCAGTCTCAGCAGAGAAAGACTGATGACTACAAGAGCCCTAATCAGCAATCGTCTGGTGGTCAAAGTCATGGTGGGTACAAAGGAAATCACCCCAAATGCAATCGCTGCAGCCTGCACCACAGCGGGCCATGCACCAGGGGCAACTGTCATCGGTGCAACAAGCCTGGTCACGCTGCAAAGGATTGCAGGAGCTTATACCCCGCCAATCAGAATCGTCAGCAAGCTCAACAGAATCAACGCCAGCAGCAACAGCAAGGTGATAACAAAGGGTGCTTTCAGTGTGGAGCTGAGGGCCACTTCAAGAGAGATTGTCCCCAACTGAACAGGAACCAGAACAACAACAACAACAATAACAACAATCAGGGGAATGGTAACAATGGGAACAACAACAACAATGGCGCCAGGGGGCGGGTGTTTGTGATTGGCCAAGGTGAAGCAAGGAATGACCCCAATGTTGTGGCGGGTAAGTTCCTTCTCGACGACTTTTATGTTTCAGTTTTATTTGATTCGGGTACCGATACTAGCTACATGTCACTAGAAGTTAGTCGAATGCTTAAGCGTATTCCAACACCTTTGAACAACAAGCACACTGTAGAGCTAGCAAACGGTAAGAGTTTAGAAGCCACACACGTAGTCAAGGGTTGTAAACTTATTCTCGCTGACCAGACCTTCTCTATTGACCTTATTCCTATTGTCTTGGGTAGTTTCGACGTTGTCATTGGGATGGATTGGTTATCCCAACACCGAGCAGAGATTCTTTGCAACGAGAAGGTTGTCCGTATTCCAGGTCCCGGTGGTGAACCTCTCATGATTCATGGCGACAAGAGGAGTGCTGTTGAGAACGTCATTTCTCTCCTTAAGGCCCAAAAGTGCTTGCGAAAGGGCCACACTGCCATTTTGGCTCTCGTTACTGACACCTTAGAAAAAGAGAAGAAGATAGAAGATTTTCCAGTTGTATGCGATTATCCAGAGGTATTTCCTGAGGAATTACCTGGTCTTCCGCCTCATCGCCAAGTCGAGTTTCGGATCGAACTAGCTCCTGGAGCTGCGCCCATAGCCCGTGCACCTTATCGTTTAGCCCCATCGGAGTTGAAGGAACTCTCTACGCAACTACAAGAGCTCCTGGATAAGGGTTTTATTCGTCCAAGCTCATCGCCCTGGGGGGCTCCAGTATTATTTGTAAAGAAGAAGGACGGTACTTTCAGAATGTGCATCGACTACCGGGAACTCAACAAGGTGACGGTGAAGAACCGTTATCCTCTACCGCGTATCGACGACTTGTTCGACCAGCTGCAAGGGTCGAGCTACTATTCAAAGATCGATTTAAGATCGGGTTACCACCAGCTGAGAGTCCGGGAAGAGGACGTCTCCAAAACAGCTTTCAGAACTCGATACGGGCACTACGAGTTTTTGGTCATGCCTTTTGGGATGACAAACGCACCTGCGGTTTTCATGGACTTGATGAACCGAGTGTGCAAGCCTTACCTGGACAAGTTCGTTATAGTCTTCATCGACGACATCCTGATCTATTCCAAGAGTCAGGAGGAACACGAACAGCACCTACGACTTATCCTGGAACTTCTTCGAACAGAACAGCTTTATGCAAAGTTCTCGAAATGCGACTTCTGGCTTCGAGAAGTCCATTTCCTAGGCCACGTGGTAAACAAGGATGGGATTCACGTTGATCCATCCAAGATAGACTCGATTAAGAACTGGCCTGCACCTCGTACACCAAAGGAAATTCGCCAATTCTTGGGTTTGGCGGGATACTACCGGAGATTCATAAAGGATTTTTCTAAGATTGCACAGCCTCTCACCTCACTAACGCAGAAGGGCGTTGTTTATCGCTGGGGAAACGCACAGGAGTTGGCATTTCAGCACCTAAAGGATAGACTTTGCAGCGCACCTATCCTTTCCTTGCCGGAGGGCACTGACGACTTTGTGGTTTACTGCGACGCATCAATTCAAGGTCTTGGTTGCGTATTGATGCAACGAGACAAAGTTATAGCCTACGCCTCACGCCAGCTTAAGGTTCACGAAAAGAACTACACTACACACGATTTAGAGCTAGGAGCTGTTGTTTTTGCACTTAAGTTATGGCGGCATTACCTGTATGGTACCAAGTGCGCCATCTACACCGACCACAGGAGCCTCGAGCATATCTTCAAGCAGAAGGAACTAAATATGCGGCAACGACGATGGGTCGAGCTACTAAATGACTACGAGTGCTCAATCAGGTATCACCCGGGCAAGGCCAATGTTGTGGCTGACGCCCTCAGTCGGAAGGACACTGCGCCTAAGCGCGTGCGAGCTTTACAACTCACGATCCACTCTAGTCTCCCTTCCCAAATACGAGCTGCTCAGATAGAGGCATTGAAACCAGAAAACGTCAGGGCTGAAGCCCTGCGCGGATCAAGGCAACGATTAGGACAAAAGGAAGACGGTGCTTACTACGTAACGGGACGCATTTGGGTCCCACTCTATGGAAACCTACGAGAGCTTGTGATGGATGAAGCACACAAGTCTCGCTACTCGGTGCATCCTGGTTCGGATAAAATGTACCACGATATCAAAGCTACGTACTGGTGGCCTAGCATGAAGGCCCACATAGCAACTTACGTCAGCAAGTGTTTGACTTGTGCAAGAGTCAAATCTGAATACCAGAAACCCTCAGGCCTACTCCAACAACCAGAGATACCACAATGGAAATGGGAGCAGATTTCCATGGATTTTGTTACTGGCCTACCTAGATCCCAGCGCGGGAATGATACTATTTGGGTGATCGTGGATCGACTCACAAAGTCTGCACACTTCCTGGCTATCAAGGAAACGGATAAATTCTCCACTCTTGCAGAAATATACCTCAAGGAAGTTGTCTCGAGGCACGGGGTGCCCACCTCTATTATCTCGGATCGAGATGCGCGTTTTACTTCAGAACTGTGGCAAGCAATGCACAAATCCTTTGGCTCACGATTAGACATGAGCACAGCGTACCACCCTCAGACGGACGGGCAGTCCGAGCGCACTATTCAAACCTTAGAAGACATGCTTCGTGCATGTGTAATCGACTTTGGCAACCGCTGGGAAAAGCATCTGCCACTTGTGGAATTCTCGTACAATAACAGCTACCACACCAGCATTAAAGCTGCTCCATTTGAGGCATTGTACGGACGTAAATGCCGGTCACCTCTTTGCTGGGCAGAGGTGGGAGATAGTCAGATCACTGGTCCAGAACATGTGGTAGACACAACCGAACAGATTGCTCAAATACGAAAACGCATGGCGGCAGCTCGCGACCGTCAGAAAGTTTACGCCGACATGGGCAGGAAACCGCTTGAGCTCCAGGTTGGGGAGCGGGTACTACTCAAGGTTTCACCCTGGAAGGGTGTGGTTCGTTTTGGTAAACGCGGCAAACTTAACCCACGATACGTTGGACCCTTCGAAGTCATTGAGAAAATAGGCAGGGTGGCCTACAGACTCAACTTACCAGCGGAACTCGGTGCAGTTCACAACGTTTTTCACGTGTCGAATCAGAAGAAGTGTCCGTCAGATGAGACCCACGTAGTTCCTCTGAAGGAACTCACTATCGACGAACAGTTACGATTCGTCGAGGAACCAGTCGAAATCACGGACCGGGATGTTAAGGTCCTCAAGAGCACCAGAATACCTCTCGTTCGAGTTCGTTGGAACTCACGTCGCGGCCCAGAGTTCACCTGGGAGCGCGAAGATCAGATGAAACAAAAGTATCCCCAACTGTTCGCAAACAGTACACCCACTACTGAGGCCGAAGCTACGGAATTTCGGGACGAAATTCCAGATCAACGGGGGGTGGATGTGACACCCCAGGAAAACCAGGAAAACCATACAACTTAACTAGCTTCCTCAGTGAGTGCCTACCAAATTTCGGGACGAAATTTCTTTCAACTTGGGGATGATGTGACAACTCGAAATTTAGAACCTTTCTTGTATCCCGATGTAACATGAACGTGTGACCAGTTATCTTGTGTGATTAATGATAAGCGAACCTTTATGTGACTATGTGATTAGTATGTGGGGTGCTTGTATGTATAGTGTGTATATATGCATAAATGAGCCGAAAACCATGAACCCGACTCGAGACCATGTGGTCTCGAGTGAACTAGTGAAACAGTGGGCCGGATCGGGCCACACACACACACACACCCCTTAGCCTACCCGAAAAGCCCATTAGGGTGCACAAGGTGAAACAAGTATATAACCTTGGTGATTATCCATGTTGCCATTTTCCTTGGTTAACACACACACTCTCCTACTCCCTCTCACTAAAACCCTAGACACCAAACATCACACTTCTTCTCCTCTATTCTCGGATCAAACCGGTGACACTAGGAACTCTCGGATCGGCACACACACACGCCCATTGGGAAGCTTCATACTCACCCTTGAAACCCATCAATCGGTTAGTGCCTTTATGATGTTTATTGTTGTTAAATGATAGTATGAATGGTATGGTTTAACTAGTTGTATGCTTGATGATGTTGTTGTGAATCGGATGTGTGCGATGTTGATGATCGGCTAACATGTTTTGTTTTCAGAAATGTTACCTAATGAACTTATGATGTCTTGTGGCTAAATGTGATTGAAACCATGGTTGTTAATGCTCATGAAATCGGCTTGCACATGTATGTTAGATAATGTTCATATAAATCGGATTTTATACTCTTGTGTTAAGAACCGAAAGCTTACTATTAGGGTGCATGTTAGTGTTGACAAGTTGTTGATCATGATTTTTGTTTGGTTAAAGTTTATATGAATATTTGATGAACATGATGAACATATGAAGAACATGATGAATATGAGATGAATGTGGCTTGAATATTTGAAATCTGATTGTTTGATCCATTTTGGGTAGTAATTAGACAAGGAAACATGTTTAAGTGGATAGTACAAACTGTTACATGAAATTGGTTTTCCATTGGATAGTACACTGTGCAGAATCAGCAGATGTCCAGCTGAGACCTTCGGTCTCGACTCGAGACCACCATATGTCAACTCGAGATCACGGTTTCGACACAAGGTTGCGAGTCGATAACCTCTAGTCTCGACTCGAGACCATGCCTCATCGACACACACATCATGACTCGAAACCATGATTGCGAGTCCAGTTACGACTCGAGACCACCGCATGCATGAACCGAGACCTTCACGTTTGCGACTCGAGAACACATGAGCACAACTCGAGACCGCACAGTCTCGAGTAGAGACCGTACAGTCTCGACTCGAGACCACACACTTGTGCACGCGGAATTGGACTTGCATGATTATGGGCTTAAGTAATTGGGCCGGACTCTTGGGCCTGATGCATAGATCTTGTACGTTCCTGATTGAACGTGAATGTTAATAGACTGCCATGAATGATTCTTGGATGCAATGTGCTAGCATACGTGTAGAACATACGTGCAACACGTGGTTTGAACCTGACTTGTATGATACAACTATGATAGGACGCGAGTGACCACAATATTGCTTGTTTGACTTTTCTGTGTATCTGCCGAGCAAACCAAGGTGAGTTCACACCCTCTACAAAGCATGGGATTCCCAGGGGTCGGGAATTGGGGTTAAGGAACATGGGTTCCTCATCCTCCTTGGGTAGGACAGCAATGGTTCAGGAATGAAATTCCTCGTCCTCACGGACAGATAACTCGTACTAGACCAAAACTCTATCACGAAGTCCCTCCTTTTTATATCGACTTAATCGTCGGGCCAATGGCGAGCGGGTCATTAGTTAGATAGCGCTCTTTAGGTCTGACAAACCTCACACCGTGCCGCAGAGGACGGGCGTGAACTAATGGATCTGGGGCACGTCAATGATGATAGACATTGACAGTTTCAGGGCACTTAAACATGACTACAGTCAGCAGTCGATATGGTAACGAGTCTAGTGTATACATGGGGTAGCCCCCACGGCCGAAATGCCAGATAACTAGCACGGGGTAGCCCCCACGGCTGGATTGCCAGAGTAACCGGGAATAAACAAGTCACGTTTTTAACTATGGGGTAACCCACACGGCAGGATGCCAGATAAAGGAAACTGTTTTCGAAACAACTTAAAACGAATACCCAACCGTGAACTCACTCAACTTGTTGTTGACTCGTTACTACATGCTTTGCAGGTCCTTAGGTACTTAGCTGGAGCTTGCATGGAGGAGGATCGTTGTGGGACATGGACAGCTGTGTGCCATGTTAAACTTTGAAATCATTAAACTTATGTTTTGGCTTTAAGACTTATGCTTCCGCTCACAACTTAAACTATGTTTTGTTTGAACACCAATTGTATTGGTTGGATTTTATAATTACTTATATGCTTGTTCAATATGATTGGTGGCTGGATCCTGGTCAGTCACGCCTCCAAGCGGTAGTACTCCGCAGGTGGTTTTTGGGGGTGTGACAATTTGAAAAACGATAAGATCAGATGATATGTATAAATAAGAGAATAATGTATGGTTAAATGAATAACCATGTAGAATGAGTTTGTATAAGATAAGTTGTTTGTAAATCAATGTCTTGTGAAAAGTATGCTATTTGTTTACAATGTTATATGTCTCAAATTGAAATGATTCAAATAACGCTACAATATGTGATACCATCCAAACACTTATATATAGGAAGTACCAGCGACGTATCCACCATGCTTGTATCATATTACACAGGCCTCGTTACTTAAATCACTTACTCCAACCAAACCACCAAGACGTAATGTTTAACGATTGTAGAAATGTTTATGTATAGTCAAAAGTCTATTGTCAAATGTAAATCATGTCAACAGATACAAATGGTTCACACGGTTCAACAGTTACAAACGGTTCATATAATCAAAGGGTTAAGACGGTTCACATAGTCAAATAGTTACAACGGTTCAAAATGTAGTATAATGTGTTCATATGCTGGATGAGCATATGCAACAGAAATGCAATGTAAAACAATGTACTAAGTATGCACGCAATGGACATACATAGCATGAAATGTAATGTAGAACGATGTACTAAGTACGCACACAATGGGCATACATAGCATGTAATGTAAAACGATGTACTAAGTACGCACAGAATGGGCATATATAGCATGTAATGTAAAACGATGTACTAAGTACGCACACAATGGGCATACATAGCATGTAATGTAGAACGATGTACTAAGTACGCACACAATGGGCATACATAGCATGAAATGTAATGTAAAACGATGTATTAAGTACGCACACAATGGGCATACATAGCATGAAATGTAATGAAATCGTGTACTATAATGTACTAACGGACATAGCAGGTATATGATGTGAAAGCATGGAAAGCATGAAAGTAACAAGTAGGCACATGTGTTTCACCCCAAAACAGTTTGGAAAACAGTAAAAGAGGGGTCTATGTACTCACTTGAGATTGCTCAGAAGTCCTAATATAACCACTAAGCAATGCTAGAGATCACGGAATCAAACGGTACCTAATATAGGTAACTACATTAATAACCGGACCTAAATCGGAGGATTGGATAGGATGAGGGCTCGTAAACCAAATGAGTATGTGAACTCATGTGATATGGTTTAACAAGGCCAACATACTACTATGAAACTTAACCTAAGTGTTTGTGACCCATTACGACCCGTTTAGGTAGCTTATGCTACTTTAACGCGTCGTTCGCGTAAAACGCGTTCGGAACGCCTAACTAGTCCTATGACAAGTAAAATATGCCTTAACATGTCTAATATGGTTGTCAAATCAGTTTAGATGTCAAAAGTTATGTTACATATGTTTAAAACGAATTTTGGCATCAAAGGGGTATTTTGGTAATTTACCTAAGGCATATAAACTACCTATCATACAACTACTTAAACGAAGCGACCATAAGGTATAACCTCGGAAGGTTATTCCCTATATACTATGGTCACCTAGTGTGTTTGGTCGGATCCTAATGATCGACCAAATGGGTCGGGTTCGAAGGTATAAGCGATTTATTAGATCGCTTACCCTTACGACCCTAGACAACGTGGTAATCAGTAGGCATAGTCACAAGGGACTATAACCATCGTGATTAAAATCACGTTGCGAAGTTCAAACGAACTTCGCATTGACCATAAACTGGTCAACGCAGAAAGTCAAATAAAGTTTGACTTTCGGACTCGAAAACAATAAAAGAACGAAGGAATACTTACGAAGGGTCCCCGCAAGATTCGAACCCGATTCACTCTCAGGTAGGAAGCATATACTTCCACTTAGAGAGTGTAGAATCAGATTCAAATGTGAGGGAAATGGGTAAAACAAGGTGGGTATTTATAGTTTTCGGTTCACCGTTAGGATCGTTTCTTGGAGAAGAGGGAATGATCTAGCCCGTACACTTGTCGGAAGGTTGTGGTAACTGATTTTGGCCACCACAGTATGGGACATGTTATTTTAAATTAATTGGTAATGATAATTGTTATGGAAACTTCTGGACAATCTGTTTCGCTCAGTGCCATGCCCCGATGTTTCGGCCATCGGTTGGGGTATGACACCCAGTGAGCACGGGGGTGTCCCCAAGTGTCTACAGAAAAGACAGTTGTAGAAGCTTCTATCACCCACCACGGGGGCGTGCCCAGCGAACACGAGGTCGTGGTCAACGCAAAGATTCGCAGAATCTAGGCAAATCTTGATAGTACAGATACGCTTCTACACACGGGGTCGTTCCCAGCGGACTTGGGGGCGTGGTCAAGTAATGCAGACAAACTGCATATAATGAAGAAAGAGAAGATGGGTGGACACGGGCCGTGCCCAATGGACACGGGGCCGTGTCCGGGCTTCTGTGCAGGCTATAAACAGGGGTGATTGGCACACTTGCATACCATCCCTTGGCAAACCACCTCTCTCACACTTCACCCACCCACCACCACCATCACAACCCACATCCACCACCATCATCCATCATCCATCATAGAGTGTGTGTAGTAGTCTCGGGATCCAAGATTGATCGTAAGAGTTCTTGACAATCAAAGGCCATGTTTGCCTAAGTCTCTTACATCACTTGGTGAAGACAAACATTTAGTGTAATACTTATTATTTTTAATATTTTCGCACTTTTTATTTGGTTATGTATTAATGACTTTAATAACTAGTTTCTTATGTTGAATGTGAAACTTCCTTATCATTTGTCCGTGGTGTCTTGGCGTTATTTTACTGTCTATATAAAATAAAAGATTTACACCATTCATATCTCCACGGTCTATATGGAGATATCTTGGCTACCTGGTCGGGGGTTAAGGGAATGGTTTGGTAAGAGTCTTGCCTTGTTCAGTGTATAGATCCTGCAAGGACCTGGGTCAATTTTAGTAGGACATCCTTCAATACCCACTGGTATTGGATGGCGGGGGTCCGAACTCCTTGATCCCCTCATATGTAAACTACTATTAAAACTTTAACCCGGCTATTTAGGATTGTATCCCTGCTGACTCAAACTACTTAGCCGAGGGTAACGTCACCTTCAAAAGAGGGGCCTACCACATTATGCATTAATAACTTAATTAATTATCTTTCAATAATCCAACCCTTTAGGATTGTATCCTTGCTGACTCAAACTACTGGGTTGAGGGTAACGTCACCTTCAAAAGAGAGGCATACTACTATAACTAAGATAATCTCTTAAAAAGTGCAAAAGTGCGAAAATAATCAAAGGTTAAACTAAAGGCGAGTCGGATCCAAGTGATTCATCTTGTCTATCTGTTTTTATTTTTATTTTTATTTTCAGCATTTCTAGTTTTTATTTTTTTTAGTTTAAAACTTTTTCTAAATTTTTGATTTGATTAGACGTTGAGGATAAACCGGTACTAAAAGCTCTTGTGTCCTTGGACGACCTCGGTATCTTACCAACACTATACTACGCTCTCGATGGGTGCACTTGCCCATATGTGTGTTTGGTATTAGTAAAATATCGTGTTTTATAAATTTAAAACTTGACTAAAGTGTAAAAAGGGCTAAAAATATACATAAAAATATATACCACCACAGGCACATCAAGTTTTTGGCGTCGTTGACGGGGACACAAGGATTTTAAGAAAGTTAGGAATCAACGGCCTAATCGTTTTTTCTTATTTTTCTGTTTTTTAGGATTTTTCGTAAAATTTCAGCTTCTGCAGAACTCAGCACGGGCCGTGCCCGCTGAACACGCCCCGTGCCCAATCTTTGGTACTGGCAATCCTGTTTTAAGTCAGACAGTCGCTGAACATGGGGCCATGCCTACTCAACACGCCCCGTGCCCAAGTATCAGTTACTGAAAACAGAACCGTAAGATCCCGACGGTTGGTAATTTCTGACACAAACATGAGTGATACTGATTTTTTTTACTATCGGCCCTCTTATGGTACGTGGTGTCAAATATGTGGTGGCAATCATAAAGATTTAGAATGTTATTTTTTAAATTATAAGCCCTACTATATAGACCCATTGTTTTCCTATAACCTTAAGAGGGGCGAAAGTAAAAATAATCCTTATCTCTCCCTCGAATGCTCTCAATCGACCCTTCTAGGAGAAATGCTTCTTGATGAATTATTTCAAATGGAAGACCTAATTCTTAATTGGGTAAAGGAACTTGAGATGGATATCATTAATTCATCTCAAGAAGATACCCAAGAAGAAGAATTGTTGAGATCGCATTCGGATAAAAACAACTTCGTTGTTCCCGAAATTACCTCTAACCCTCTTGATGACTTGAGCGATAGTCGTCCCTGTGTTAATTGTGCCATGAAAGACTCCCCATTGACTTCGTTCGATGCATACATAGACCTGAGCGATTCGGCATACACCTTCTTTAACGAGAGCCCGGGAAAGGGTTGGACTTGTCCACCTACATTTAGCATAGGAATCACCCTTACCGACAACCCTTTGCGTTCTCGTCTAAATCTAGAGCAATTAAGGTATCTCGGGCACTTCGGGGTTGTTCCGTCCAGTAAGGAACCACCCGATCCAGATAAATTCCTTAGAAATAAACGAAACTTCATAAACAGCCTCTAGAAACGGGGCCATGTCCAGGTCAGCACGCCCCCGTGTCCACCAAAAGATTCCCGTCTGACTTTTTGTCAGAATACGAACAAAATGTGTCAGGATCTTGTCTGCACACGGGGCCGTGTCCAGCCGACACGGGGCCGTGTGCAGCATGCTGTCGTTTTCTATAAAGGCAGCAAGATTCCTGCACATTTAGACCACTCCAAAGACAAAGATTTGCTAGGATCTTCACACATACCATCCTAGGTATATTCTAAAGAAGGTTCTCAACAACCATCTTGTCTTTTCCACTTTTATCCATTGCCTTCTTCTTCAATTTTTCTTAATACCTCCATTAGAGCTTGAAATCACCATGATTCCAAGCTTTATGGTGATGTTTGTTAGATTATTATTCAAGGAATTTTGTTAAAAATAAGTTCTACAACAGTGTTTTAAGTTATTTCTGCTTAAAATCGCTTTAAAATCATGAAAATAACTTGAAACTCCAAGATTCCTTGTTCCAAAAATCTGCAGACATCCGAACACGGGGCCGTGATCAATGAGCACGGGGCCGTGTCCGAGGTCCTGTTCCAATAAAATTGAACTCTTTTCGGTCTGTTTTCTCAGAATGGCGAGCAGAACTAGCGGAACATCTTCATCGCACTCCAGGAACAACCGACAAGGGAGAAGGTCATCAACGGTTGAAGACTTGTAAACTACGTTTACGCTTTAAGAGAGGCCATTGATGAGATGACGGGAGTGGAAGAAGCATTGGTCGACCGTATCAATCATTTGACGGTGGGGCTAGAGGGATATCTTCGAGAGGTCAACCTTTGCACCAAATGTTGAACATTCTTGCTTCTCCTCCTTTGGTACCAATCATCAACCAAAGGGCTTGGAATATGGTACCGGAAGTCATCATACCGGCCGAGTGGTACGCCATACACCCGGGGCCCCCTCGAGACATATTACAAGGGGTTCCGGTTGGTGTCACTCCCCCTCCGCAAGATGTTGAGGAAAATGAGGCCGCCTTCTTCCTCCCAAGAGAGATAGAAGAATGGCTTTAACAACATCTAAGGGATTACCCCTCGATCCGGAGTTCTACGAAGCTTTTGATTACGGAAAGCTATTTCCGGAATTTTGATTCCTATTGTAAAAGTAGAACTCCTTAGGATGATTTTATGTATCACTTGACCTATCTATCTTAGGACTCTTAGTTTTTATTTTTTTTTTCTTTGTTTTTAATTTTCTAGGACCCTATGCAATGTGTTAGTTCTAATGAATGATGGTTTTATAAATTATTTGGTGTTTGGATGATGTTGTAATGGGTAAAACACACTCGGTATGGTGAAGGATACCAAGGGAAACTTGAACCAACTCCCCATGCACAAAAACAGAGCCTCCCGCA
This sequence comes from Helianthus tuberosus, assembly GCA_030545235.1. NCBI lineage: Eukaryota > Viridiplantae > Streptophyta > Magnoliopsida > Asterales > Asteraceae > Helianthus > Helianthus tuberosus. The sequence continues at coordinate 21,256 of JARYGA010039232.1, read as the reverse complement.
AATTTTTCTTCATTACAGGAAGTTCGGAACGGGCCGTGTCCAGCCAACACGGCCCCGTGCTGAACCATCTGCAGAAAATCGTCCAGTTCAGGTAACTGGATACGGGGCGTGTTCAGCGAACACGCCCCGGTGCCCAGGCTTCTGTTTCTTTTTAATGATTTTTGTTACTGGCAACCTGAACAAGGGGCCGTGCCCGGACACCACGAGCCCGTGTCCAGATGCCCAGTAACATAAAAATTTGTTTTTAAACACACTTTTACACATTCAATCAACCTAAAAACTTATTTTTTGGACACATTGAGGACAATGTGTAATTTAAGTGTGAGGGGATGCTAAAACCTTGAAATTTGCAAGTCCTAATTACAAGCCTTACACAAAACTCTATTGGAACCGCTAAACACCCCAAATTTTTTAAAATCTTTTCATTTTTTTTACTTGTCTTGGTTTAATTTGGGAATTACAAGTTCTAAAAAGGTTATATTTTTACAAATTTACAACCGATAGCGTCGTGATAAAAAGAACCAACATAAGAAAATTATGAAACGGCATGACAAATCTAGTTAAAATTTGATTATCTATACTTGATCACATAAAAACCCATTCCCACAAAAAGTGAGTTTTGAGCCTTTATTGAGCAAATAAATACACATCTTTAAACTAAATGCTCATCTTTCGTTTCTTGTGTGAATAGCCGCTTGGTTCTTACAACTCTAGAACTTGCCACGACAATACATTCCTGGTCCTTACCAACTTAAACCCAAGTAAGTAAATGATGGAGGCATTAGGACTAACCTTTTTATTTCAACACCATTATTTTTCTTTTTTTTTATCACCTACCCAAAATCCCCCTAGTTAACCCCTTTGAGCCTAAACCTTTTCATTTATTAACCCAAATCAAAACACCCTTTTTACCCACCAAAACCCTTTTTCATTTTAAACCCTTTTGTTTAGTAACAAAGCTCGGTTTTCTTGTGACTTCCTTATCAAAAAAAAATTTCATAAAGAAGAAAATAAAAATGAAGTTAGCAATAAACAAACAAAGCTCATCAAAAGAGGGATTGTTTGAATAATGCTTCATTGGAATAAAAAGTCACAAAAACAAAATGTTTTACGAAAACCGACGCTTTTTACGCCTTTCGTCCTTTTCTACTAACCACTAACCCAACCACCTACCTTTAACCCAAGCCTAACCCTTCCCCCAAAAGTCCTCATGATATTTACAAAGGTTTATAGTTAAAAAGGAGGAGAATTGATTGCTTGGCAAGCTTATGGTAGATGTAAGTTCCATGCCGCTCTCGAGTTCTTCACAAAAATACACCTTCGGCCGAGTGTTGAGTGATTCCCCGTGAGGTATGTGAACTTGTATATAAATGGAATTTTAAAGAGGCATGTTATGCTCGAATAAGTAATTTATCTTATGTAATGTTCTAAATAAATCATGACGAATAGGATTGTAAAAAAAATAAAAAATAAAACCTAATAAAGAATCTTGGAATCCCGACACTCTATGACAAGCCCAAAAACCTTCTCTTCTACCCATTCCATTTGGGAGTGTAAGCAACATTGTAAAGAGTTTTGCTTGAGGACAAGCAAAAATTCAAGTGTGGGGGTATTTGATGTGCGCAAAATGCAACATATAAATTACATCAAATGTGGCATAAAACTAACCCTTTTTTTAGTACTAATGTTGGAAAAAGTGTGTTTTTGTCTTCCTTTTGTATTTTCAGGATTAAATGAGCTCAAATGAACAAAAGAAGCAAAAATGCATCCAAATCTAACAATAATTCAAGAAAACGAATAAACGTGGCATGCCCGACCACTCGACAGCATCTCCCCAAGCAAACACAAGAGAACAGAAGGCTGAACACGCCTCGCGCCCAGTGAGCATGGGGGCGTGCCCAAGTGTCTGCAGAAAAGACAAAGTTGTAGAAGCTTCTATCACCCACCACGGGGGCGTGCCCAACGGACACGGGGCCGTGGTCAACGCAAAGATTCACATAATCTAGGCAAATCTTGATAGTACAGATACGCTTCTGCACACGGGGTCGTGCCCAGCGGACACGGGGGCGTGGTCAACTAATGCAGACAAACTGCATTTAATGAAGAAAGAGAAGATGGGTGGACACGGGGCCGTGCCCAATGGACACGGGGTTGTGTCCGAGCTTCTGTGCAGGCTATAAATAGGGGTGCTTGGCTCACTTGCAAACCATCCCTTTGCAAACCACATCTCTCACACTTCACCCACCCACTACCACCATCACAACCCACATCCACCACCATCATCCATCATCCATCATAGAGTGTAACAACCCTCGGTAAAACCGACACCCTCATAATATTTCTGACACTCTAGTATATTGTAGAATGTCTCAATATGTCTTAAATTACACCCCGTATGTGGAAACCGAGCCCCAAGTATGTTATAACATTTAAAATAAATTAAAAACAATAAATATTGAGTTGAGGCGGGCCACGTAGGACCCCACCCCAACTTCACGCAGGCGGTATGAAGGTATAGATTTGATTTCGTTGATTTCATTAAGTTGATACGGGCCGTGTAAGTGTTCCCGTTAGTGTACGCGGGCCGCGAGTGCCCTGAATTGTGGCGCAACCCCGTGCCGCCACGTGGCCCAACACCCGGACAAGCTTGTTGATGACCCAGCTAAGCTACGCAGTTGACCGGAGTCAACGCGGGCCGCGTAGCCCTATGTCTACCCTTACGCGGGCCGCGTGGAGACCAAGTTTCAGCATTATATAAGAAGGCCATCAGGTTTCACTTTCCGTCGTTCACAATTCGATTCTCAATCTCAATTTATGTAGAAGAGTTTTAATAGTCGGGTATTATACCCCTAATTAGCGAGGTTCTGCTCCGTTGTAAGTATTATAACCCCAGTTTTGTAATAGTTACGTTGCCCGATTGATTTAGGATTCCGTAACAACTGGCGTGGTTCTGCCCGACGTAGTTGTTGGAATGCCGTCTCGGGGAGAGTATCATTAATATTTTCAAAGGGTTATGATACTAACCAATGTACATTTGTATAAATTATAGATTATATCCAAGAAACCCTTACGCGAAGTCTAAGATAGCAATGTGAGTTTATCCTCTTTTTGTTAACCTTTTTGGAATGTTTTACAAAACCTTAATTGTTTTACAATGTGATTAAGCGGTGATTGAGTCTTTGTAGTTCTTCAATTACTGCCGGTATGTTGGGGTTTTGTATACAAAATTTACTACACTGTGAGTAGTAAGTCGGGGATGACAGTACGTTACCATTGGACAATGAGTTAGCCAATGTGTAATATGACCCACAAGTCAGTGGATTGACAGCACTAAATGGAGTAATTGTGTAGAAATAAACAATGTGATCGCTCTCAATACTGTTTTAATTGATAAAATGTTTCTTGATTAAACTGGGATTCACTCACCAATATTTCCGACTGACAAATGTTTTTAAAACGCGTTTCAGGTAACAAAATATGACAGCCAATTAGTAAAAAGCCAGCTGGAGAGCACTGAAGGCTTGGGAAAAATGTGGCTATAAAAGTTACCTAATAAATGATGTTTTAAATTCAATAAAATAGGGTTTGTCCCTATAAATGTATTGTAATAAGAAACTTGGGTTTTGCCCATGTGATTATTAATATCAAATATGATGGGTTTACTCTGATAAACAATTCCTAACTACGGTCCAGATATAAATTCCGCTACCAAAATTAACGAAACCTGATACCACCACCACTGAGCTCGCGTCCGCCCGTTCCCGGGATAGATAAGGGATCGGGGGTTGCGACAGAAGTGTTCTGCTGACACTTAAATTCTAAATTTTGTGTTAGGAAATAAATTACGGAAATACGTGCTTAACTGTATTTATTTGTTATGTGTTATTTGACTATTTGTTAGTTTACAGTATAAGTGATCAAGGACCCTCAGACATGAGTCGTCAGTTGCCTGATTCACCTAAGAGTGAAGTTACTTCTTCACAGCCTGCCCTTTCTGGGTATTCTGCTGATCAGGAAGAAGGAGTGTTTGCTTTTAGAGCTCAGTCAGAAGAGCCATTCCCTCATAAGAAACGAGGATGGTTCAGTAAGGAAGCCTTTGCTCGTAGGAAAAGAATGCGAAAGATGCAACAGCAAAGAGTTCTAGCAGCTGCTAAGCGAAAAACAGATGCCCATACACAGGATGTGCTTAATAGAAACTTAGCCAATTTTCATATCCTAGCTACAACTGCTGCTGACCCAAGTCTGGAATAATTAGTAGCACCCCAACCACAACCACAAATCCCAGACCAACCCATGGAAATAGAAAATCCTGAAAACCAAGTGGAAATGTATGACTTCAACCCAGAAGAAATCCCTAGGGTACCTGCACCAAACCCCCTAGACCCAAATTACGACCCCTGGTGGGACGATAATAGGAACTTTGTGCAACGTTACCCTATCCATGAAGACACACCCATACAGAACATAGGAGCCTACCCAGGTATGGACCCTTTAGATCTCTATTACCATGATGATTATATTAGGGAGATCTTAGAAGATCCTTACCGATTTCAGGCACTTTCACCCCCATATCAGGAACCCGTACCCCAGATTCCAAACCCAGTCCTAGTACCTGCACCCCCAATGAGTGCATAAAACGTCTAAAAACTTAGGACTTTTGGGGAGGAAATTTTAGTAAGCAGTGAGAGAATGCGACAGGTGGAAAAACGTCTCGTATGGAAATACGATGAGCGCAATATGGATTTTTGGATAAATCCATATCCGTGATATGATAGAAAAGATGGTAAAAGTTGGTAATAGTAATAATAATAAAATAAAAATAAAATAAAATATGTGTGTACGGATGCATATTACTATTAGTGTAATTCTATTTCTGTTAGTATTGTAATTTTTATTTCAGTACTAGTGTGTAATAGACGCATAGTATATGAAAAGAGTATAGTCGCAATGATCGACGCTTTTGGCAAAAATGCGTGTCATGTGATTAACTATATTAAGATATTAATTGTGATATTAATACGGGGTAAATGTTTAAAATTCAGATGGCCGACGAAGGAAATCAAGGAAATCTGAATAACGATAACCAGAGTAACATTAACGTGGTTAATGAAAATCCGAGCATCAATAACAATGGAAACCAAGTGGATAATAGTGCTATTCAACACATAGTAGCACAAGGAATTATAGATGCAATGCCATTTATTCTTTAAACGGTTCAAGAAGCGAATAATAAAAGTAAACATAGCAGTAAGCGACCAATTGAACCGGAACACAGTGTGAACAATGGCCCTGTCCTTCAAATGCCCATTCCCAAAAGAAGAAGAACCGTGTGTGACAACTCGAAATTTAGAACCTTTTATCTGTATCTCGATGTAACATGCTTAAACGTGTGACTAGTTAACTATGTTGGTTTAATGAGATAAGCGAACATTCTATGTGATTATATATTATGCTTATGTGTATGCTTGTATGTATGCGACCCGAGACAACAAGGACTCGACTCGAGACCATGTGGTCTCGAGTGAACAGTAGCCATTAGGCCGGTTTGGGCCTTTGGCCGGTTGGGCCATTTGGGCCGTAAACCCTCATCCGAAACCCTTTAGGGTGCACCACTTGAACTAATATATATATATCACACTAGCTAACCTTGTCATTTTTGATCAACACACACCCACACTCTCACTCTTTCCCTCTCTAAAAACCCTTGAAACCAAACATCACCTTCACTCCCTCATTCTCGGATTTTTGGACTCTCGGATTTTTGGAAGCGCACACACATCCTCAAAACCCATCAACCGGTTAGTGTTCTTGATGTTTATTGTTGAATGTTAGTGATTCATGTTGTGTTTTGGTGTTTGGATTGATGGTCATGACATTATGTTTGCTTGCTAAGAGGTTTGCTTGATAGAAAATAGCTATTTGTTGTCAAGTGATGATATTATATGCATGATTGTGATAAATCGGTTAACATGCCTTGATTTCGGATATATTGCATGATGGGTTATGATATCTTGTGTTTAAGTGAAGTTTAAACTACTAGTTGTTGATGTTCATGAAACCGGTTTACATATGTCATGTAATCGGCTTAATATAGGACCGAATTGTGGTATTAAGTTCAAGTGTTTTGATAGTTGTTCATGTTGTAATTAGGATAATGCATAATGTGCTTGAACAAGGGTTGAATGTGTTATGAATATGTTTTTGAATATATGAAGAACATGATGAATAAGTGAAGAACAACTTGAATATGCAATGAAAGTGTGCTGAATATTTGAAATCTGCACTGTTTGATCCATTTTGGGTAAATATTAGACAACAAAACATGTTTAGTGGATAGTACATAATTCTGCATGATTTTCATTGGATAGTACAAACTGTGAAGGATCAGCAGGTGCTGGGGAGTCGGAACCCCTGGTTGCGACTCGCAATCGCAGCCTTACAAGCCGAGACCACCAGTTGCGACACAGGTTGCGAGTCCCGTTGCGACTCGAAACCTTAGCATGATCAGCCGAAACCACGGTTGCGACATAGGTTGCGACTCGCAACCATCCATGATCAACACGAACAGCATAACCCGCAACCATGCTTGCGAGTCCGGTTGCGACTCGAAACCACGCCTATTGGGTTTGCTTAATTATGGGCCTACGATAATGGGCCGGGCTTATGGGCTTCTGTGTTAACTGTTTAATACGTGTTTTGGGCTTAAGAAGTTGGACTGAACTTATGAGCCAAATGTGCTGTTGTTAATTGAATATGTTGTGCACCGTTGTTGAAACTGCCACGATAGAACTATATGATCGTTACTTGTACGTGCACTGCTTGGTTTGAATCTGATTATAAATGGTATCTATGTTAGGACGTAATTGACTACTTGCGACTTGATTGACCTTTCTGTGTTACTACCGAGCAAACCAAGGTGAGTTCACACCCTCTACAAAGCATGGGATTCCCAGGGGTCGGGAATTGGGATTAAGGAACATGGGTTCCTCGTCCTCCTTGGGTAGGACAGCAAAGGTTCAGGAATGTAATTCCTCGTCCTCACGGACAGATAACTCGTGCTAGACCAAAACTCTATCATGAAGTCCCTCATTTTTATATCGACTTAATCGCCGGGCCAATGGCGAGCGGGTCATTAGTTAGATAGCGCTATTTAGGTCTGACAAACCTCACACCGTGCCGCAGAGGACGGGCGTGAACTAATGGATCTGGGGCACGTCAATGATGATAGACATTGACAGTTTCAGGGCACTTAAACATGACTACAGTCAGCAGTCGATATGGTAACGAGTCTAGTGTATACATGGGGTAGCCCCCACGGCCGAAATGCCAGATAACTAACACGGGGTAGCCCCCACGGCAGGATTGCCAGAGTAACCGGGAATAAACAAGTCACGTTTTTTTAACTACGGGGTAACCCCCACGGCAGGATGCCAGCTAAAGGAAACTGTTTTCGAAACAACTTAAAACAAACACCCAACCGTGAACTCACTCAACTAGTTGTTGACTCGTTACTACATGCTTTGCAGGTCCTTAGGTTCTTAAGCTGGAGCTTGCATGGGGGAGGATCGTTGTGGGACACGGACGACTGTGTGCCGTGTTAAACTATGAAACAGTTAAACTTATGTTTTGTTTTAAGACTTATGCTTCCGCTTGCAACTTAACTATGTGTTTGTTTGGACACCAATTGTATTGGTTAAACTTTTATATCTTTTAACTCGCATGTTCAATATGATTGGTGGCTGGATCCTGGTCAGTCACGCCTCCAAGCGGTGGTACTCCGCAGGTGGATTTTTGGGGGTGTGATAGATTGGTATCAGAGCCATTGGTTATAGAGAACTTGGTTTTAATAAAAAGGGAAAAACATTTTTGTTAAAACCAGACTATAACCTGTACAGTGCTCAACGGTCCACAACGATGCTTCACTCCACATGCAAGGCTCGACATTCTAGGTGATATGGTCTGTATATTACCTACTTGTTAGATACATAGTACATTGCTCATGGTATGCTTGGTTAGTATGACTATTGTCGCTTGAACACGTGTGCACTTACTCGCTTCTGACATCGTACTTTTGCGAACCCCTCTCACTTACGTTCTTCTTGGTGTGAAGATCATGTCTGGACGCGTTAACATGACACAAGCCCAGTTGACGGCTTTGATCAACGAACGAGTTGCCGCAGCACTTGCAGCTGCACACGCAGGAGGTATATCCTGCAGTCCGAACTCAATCTAGGACCTTTAGGATCCTACTCTCGTGAACCAACCTTTGTGTTAAACTCTGTCTTTTCTTTCGCCTACGATAGGTCAGCACGTTCAGCCACCCGTGTGCACTTTTAAGACTTTCATGGACTACCGACCAACTACTTTTAGCGGCACTGAAGGAGCAGTAGGTCTCCTACACTGGTTTGAGAAACTAGAATCTGTCTTCGAAATGTGCGAATGCCCTGAGGCGCGCAGGGTGAAGTATGCTACGGGTACTCTCGAGGGTTTGGCCCTCACATGGTGGAACGCTCAAGTTCAGATGCTAGGGTTGGTTGCTGCCAACGCCACCCCATGGGAAACTTTTAAGGAAATGATCAAAGAGGAGTACTGCAGTCGTGATGAGATTCACAAACTGGAAGTGGAGTTCTTCAACCTCAAGATGACGGGGTCGGAAATTGAAGCTTATGTGAAAAGGTCGAACGAACTGGCAATTCTGTGCCCTACTATGGTGGATCCTCCCATCAAACGCATCGAACTGTTTCTTCAGGGCTTAGTGCCAGAAATCCAAAGTCATGTGACTTCAGCGAACCTCGCTACCTACCAGCAAACTGTCCAGTTGGCTCACCGTCTCACGGATCAAGCGGTGGAGCAGAACAAGTTACCAAAACGCATTGGCGCTGCGACTACTACTGGTACCTCAAGTGACAACAAACGGAAATGGGATGGAACTTCAAGTAAGGGTTCGACTTCTGTTCAGTCCCAGTCTCAGCAGAGAAAGACTGAGGACTACAAGAACCCTAATCAGCAATCGTCCGGTGGCGGATACAAAGGAAATCACCCCAAATGCAATCGCTGCAGCCTGCACCACAGCGGGCCATGCACCAGGGGCAACTGTCATAGGTGCAACAAGCCTGGTCATGCTGCAAAGGATTGCAGGAGCTTATACCCCGCCAATCAGAATCGTCAGCAAGCTCAACAGAACCAGCGCCCGCAACAGCAACAGGGTGATAACAAAGGGTGCTTTCAGTGTGGAGCTGAGGGCCACTTCAAGAGAGATTGTCCCCAACTGAACAGGAACCAGAACAACAACAACAACAATAACAACAATCAGGGGAATGGTAACAATGGGAACAACAACAACAATGGCGCCAGGGGGCGAATGTTTGTGATCGGCCAAGGTGAAGCAAGGAATGACCCCAATGTTGTGGCGGGTAAGTTCCTTCTCGACGACTTTTATGTTTCAGTTTTATTTGATTCGGGTGCCGATACTAGCTACGTGTCACTAGAAGTTAGTCGAATGCTTAAGCGTATTCCAACACCCTTGAACAACAAGCACACCGTAGAGCTAGCAAATGGTAAGAGTTTAGAGGCCACACACGTAGTCAAAGGTTGTAAACTTATTCTCGCTGACCAAACCTTCTCTATCGACCTCATTCCTATTGTCTTGGGTAGTTTCGACGTTGTTATTGGGATGGATTGGTTATCCCAACACCGAGCAGAGATTCTTTGCAACGAGAAGGTTGTCCGTATTCCAGGTCCCAATGGTGAACCTCTCATGATTCATGGCGACAAGAGGAGCGCTGTTGAGAACGTCATTTCTCTCCTTAAGGCCCAAAAGTGCTTGCGAAAGGGTCACACTGCTATTTTGGCTCTTATTACTGACACCACGGAAAAAGAGAAGAAGATAGAAGATTTTCCAGTTGTACGCGATTATCCAGAGGTATTTCCTGAGGAATTACCTGGTCTTCCGCCTCATCGCCAAGTCGAGTTTCAGATCGAACTAGCTCCTGGAGCTGCGCCTATAGCTCGTGCACCTTATCGTTTAGCTCCATCAGAGTTGAAGGAACTCTCCACGCAACTACAAGAGCTCCTGGATAAGGGTTTTATTCGTCCTAGCTCATCGCCCTGGGGAGCTCCAGTGTTATTTGTGAAGAAGAAAGACGGTACTTTCAGAATGTGCATCGATTACCGGGAACTCAACAAGGTGACGGTGAAGAATCGTTATCCTCTACCGCGTATCGACGACTTATTCGACCAGTTGCAAGGGTCGAGCTACTATTCTAAGATCGATTTGAGATCGGGTTATCACCAGCTGAGAGTCCGGGAAGAGGACGTCTCCAAAACAGCTTTCAGAACTCGATACGGGCACTATGAGTTTTTGGTCATGCCTTTTGGGATGACAAACGCACCTGCGGTTTTCATGGATTTGATGAACCGAGTGTGCAAGCCTTACCTGGACAAGTTCGTTATAGTCTTCATCGACGACATCCTGATCTATTCCAAGAGTCGGGAGGAACATGAGCAGCATCTGCGACTTATTCTGGAACTCCTTCGAACAGAACAGCTTTATGCAAAGTTCTCGAAATGCGACTTCTGGCTTCGAGAAGTCCATTTCCTAGGCCACGTGGTGAACAAGGATGGGATTCACGTTGATCCATCCAAGGTAGACTCGATAAAGAACTGGCCTGCACCTCGTACACCAAAGGAAATTCGCCAATTCTTGGGTTTGGCAGGATACTACCGAAGATTCATAAAGGATTTTTCTAAGATTGCACAGCCTCTCACCTCACTAACGCAGAAGGGTGTTGTTTATCGCTGGGGAAACGCACAGGAGTTGGCGTTTCAGCACCTAAAGGATAGACTTTGTAGCGCACCTATCCTTTCCTTGCCGGAAGGCACAGACGATTTTGTGGTTTATTGTGACGCATCAATTCAAGGTCTTGGTTGCGTGTTGATGCAACGAGACAAGGTTATAGCCTACGCTTCACGCCAACTCAAGGTTCACGAAAAGAACTACGCTACGCACGACTTAGAGCTGGGAGCTGTTGTCTTTGCGCTTAAGTTATGGCGGCATTACCTGTATGGTACCAAGTGCGCCATCTACACCGACCACAGGAGCCTCGAGCATATCTTCAAGCAGAAGGAACTGAATATGCGGCAACGACGATGGGTCGAGTTGCTAAATGATTACGAGTGCGCAATCAGATATCACCCGGGCAAGGCCAATGTTGTGGCTGACGCCCTCAGTCGGAAGGACACTACGCCTAAGCGCGTGCGAGCTTTACAACTCACGATCCATTCTAGTCTTCCCTCCCAGATACGAGCTGCTCAGATAGAAGCACTGAAACCAGAAAACGTCAGGGCTGAAGCCCTACGCGGATCGAGGCAACGCTTAGAACAGAAGGAAGACGGTTCTTACTACGTAACGGGACGCGTTTGGGTCCCACTCTATGGCAACCTACGAGAGCTTGTGATGGATGAAGCACACAAGTCTCGCTACTCGGTACATCCTGGATCAGATAAAATGTACCACGACATCAAAACTACGTACTGGTGGCCTAGCATGAAGGCCCACATAGCGACCTACGTCAGCAAGTGTTTGACTTGTGCGAGAGTCAAGTCGGAATACCAGAAACCATCAGGCCTACTCCAACAACCGGAGATACCTCAATGGAAATGGGAGCAAATTTCCATGGATTTTGTCACTGGCCTACCTAGATCCCAGCGCGGGAATGATACTATTTGGGTGATCGTGGATCGACTCACAAAGTCTGCACACTTCCTGGCTATCAAGGAAACGGATAAGTTCTCCACTCTCGCGGAAATTTACCTCAAGGAAGTTGTTTCGAGGCACGGGGTGCCCACCTCTATTATCTCAGATCGAGATGCTCGTTTTACTTCGGAGCTGTGGCAAGCAATGCACAAATCCTTCGGCTCACGATTAGACATGAGCACAGCATACCATCCTCAGACGGACGGGCAGTCCGAGCGCACGATTCAAACCTTAGAAGACATGCTTCGTGCATGTGTAATCGACTTTGGCAACCGCTGGGAAAAGCATCTGCCACTTGTGGAATTCTCGTACAATAACAGCTACCACACCAGCATTGGAGCTGCTCCGTTTGAGGCATTGTACGGACGTAAATGCCGGTCTCCCCTTTGCTGGGCAGAGGTGGGAGATAGTCAGATTACTGGTCCAGAATATGTGGTAGATACAACCGAGCAGATCGCTCAGATACGAAAACGCATGACGGCCGCTCGCGAACGTCAGAAAGTTTACGCCGACATGGGCAGGAAACCACTTGAGCTCCAGGTTGGGGAGCGGGTACTACTCAAAGTTTCACCCTGGAAGGGTGTGGTTCGTTTTGGTAAACGCGGTAAACTCAACCCACGATACGTTGGACCTTTCGAGGTCATTGAGAAAATAGGCAGGGTGGCCTACAGACTAAACTTACCAGCGGAACTCGGTGCAGTTCACAACGTTTTCCACGTGTCGAATCTGAAGAAGTGTCCATCAGATGAGACCCACGTAGTTCCTTTGAAGGAACTCACGATCGACGAACAGTTACGATTCGTCGAGGAACCAGTCGAGATCACGGACCGGGATGTTAAGGTCCTCAAGAGCACTAGAATACCCCTTGTACGAGTTCGTTGGAACTCACGTCGCGGCCCAGAGTTCACCTGGGAGCGCGAAGATCAGATGAAACAAAAGTATCCCCAACTGTTCGCAAACGGTACAACCACTACTGAGGCTGAAGCTACGGAATTTCGGGACGAAATTCCAGATCAACGGGGGGAGGATGTGACACCCCGGGAAAACCAGGAAAACCATACAACTTAACTAGCTTCCTCAGTGAGTGCTTACCAAATTTCGGGACGAAATTTCTTTCAACTTGGGGATGATGTGACAACTCGAAATTTAGAACCTTTTATCTGTATCTCGATGTAACATGCTTAAACGTGTGACTAGTTAACTATGTTGGTTTAATGAGATAAGCGAACATTCTATGTGATTATATATTATGCTTATGTGTATGCTTGTATGTATGCGACCCGAGACAACAAGGACTCGACTCGAGACCATGTGGTCTCGAGTGAACAGTAGCCATTAGGCCGGTTTGGGCCTTTGGCCGGTTGGGCCATTTGGGCCGTAAACCCTCATCCGAAACCCTTTAGGGTGCACCACTTGAACTAATATATATATATCACACTAGCTAACCTTGTCATTTTTGATCAACACACACCCACACTCTCACTCTTTCCCTCTCTAAAAACCCTTGAAACCAAACATCACCTTCACTCCCTCATTCTCGGATTTTTGGACTCTCGGATTTTTGGAAACGCACACACATCCTCAAAACCCATTAACCGGTTAGTGTTCTTGATGTTTATTGTTGAATGTTAGTGATTCATGTTGTGTTTTGGTGTTTGGATTGATGGTCATGACATTATGTTTGCTTGCTAAGAGGTTTGCTTGATAGAAAATAGCTATTTGTTGTCAAGTGATGATATTATATGCATGATTGTGATAAATCGGTTAACATGCCTTGATTTCGGATATATTGCATGATGGGTTATGATATCTTGTGTTTAAGTGAAGTTTAAACTACTAGTTGTTGATGTTCATGAAACCGGTTTACATATGTCATGTAATCGGCTTAATATAGGACCGAATTGTGGTATTAAGTTCAAGTGTTTTGATAGTTGTTCATGTTGTAATTAGGATAATGCATAATGTGCTTGAACAAGGGTTGAATGTGTTATGAATATGTTTTTGAATATATGAAGAACATGATGAATAAGTGAAGAACAACTTGAATATGCAATGAAAGTGTGCTGAATATTTGAAATCTGCACTGTTTGATCCATTTTGGGTAAATATTAGACAACAAAACATGTTTAGTGGATAGTACATAATTCTGCATGATTTTCATTGGATAGTACAAACTGTGAAGGATCAGCAGGTGCTGGGGAGTCGGAACCCCTGGTTGCGACTCGCAATCGCAGCCTTACAAGCCGAGACCACCAGTTGCGACACAGGTTGCGAGTCCCGTTGCGACTCGAAACCTTAGCATGATCAGCCGAAACCACGGTTGCGACATAGGTTGCGACTCGCAACCATCCATGATCAACACGAACAGCATAACCCGCAACCATGCTTGCGAGTCCGGTTGCGACTCGAAACCACGCCTATTGGGTTTGCTTAATTATGGGCCTACGATAATGGGCCGGGCTTATGGGCTTCTGTGTTAACTGTTTAATACGTGTTTTGGGCTTAAGAAGTTGGACTGAACTTATGAGCCAAATGTGCTGTTGTTAATTGAATATGCTGTGCACCGTTGTTGAAACTGCCACGATAGAACTATATGATCGTTACTTGTACGTGCACTGCTTGGTTTGAATCTGATTATAAATGGTATCTATGTTAGGACGTAATTGACTACTTGCGACTTGATTGACCTTTCTGTGTTACTACCGAGCAAACCAAGGTGAGTTCACACCCTCTACAAAGCATGGGATTCCCAGGGGTCGGGAATTGGGATTAAGGAACATGGGTTCCTCGTCCTCCTTGGGTAGGACAGCAAAGGTTCAGGAATGTAATTCCTCGTCCTCACGGACAGATAACTCGTGCTAGACCAAAACTCTATCATGAAGTCCCTCATTTTTATATCGACTTAATCGCCGGGCCAATGGCGAGCGGGTCATTAGTTAGATAGCGCTATTTAGGTCTGACAAACCTCACACCGTGCCGCAGAGGACGGGCGTGAACTAATGGATCTGGGGCACGTCAATGATGATAGACATTGACAGTTTCAGGGCACTTAAACATGACTACAGTCAGCAGTCGATATGGTAACGAGTCTAGTGTATACATGGGGTAGCCCCCACGGCCGAAATGCCAGATAACTAACACGGGGTAGCCCCCACGGCAGGATTGCCAGAGTAACCGGGAATAAACAAGTCACGTTTTTTTAACTACGGGGTAACCCCCACGGCAGGATGCCAGCTAAAGGAAACTGTTTTCGAAACAACTTAAAACAAACACCCAACCGTGAACTCACTCAACTAGTTATTGACTCGTTACTACATGCTTTGCAGGTCCTTAGGTTCTTAAGCTGGAGCTTGCATGGGGGAGGATAGTTGTGGGACACGGACGACTGTGTGCCGTGTTAAACTATGAAACAGTTAAACTTATGTTTTGTTTTAAGACTTATGCTTCCGCTTGCAACTTAACTATGTGTTTGTTTGGACACCAATTGTATTGGTTAAACTTTTATATCTTTTAACTCGCATGTTCAATATGATTGGTGGCTGGATCCTGGTCAGTCACGCCTCCAAGCGGTGGTACTCCGCAGGTGGATTTTTGGGGGTGTGACACCGTGTCTTATGGTTGTTCTTACAAAGAATTCTGGTCTTGTAAACCAATAGAATTCTCGAGCAATGAAGAACCCATTGTAGCTCTACGCTGGATAGAAAAGACTGAGGCTGTTTTGAAAATAAGTAAATGTGCGGAAGAGGACAATATAATGTTTGCTTCCAATCTATTTAAGAATGCAGCACTAGAATGGTGGAACACTATCCTTCAGTCTTGAGGAAGTGATAGGGTTTATAGTATAAATTGGGAAGAATTTAGGAATATGGTAGAAAGGAAATTCTGCCCTCCTAATGAAAAGGAACAGATAGCAAACAAATTCCTAAATCTTAGGATGACTGGTATGGATAGTAAAGGATACACTAAAATATTCTTCTAATATGCTAGAATAGTGCCAACCCTTGCTTCACCAGAACCAGTGTTAATCTCCCGTTATATTTGGGGATTAATTGGAGAGATTAGACATGTAGTCAAGGCAGCTAGACCTCAAACTATAGAAGAAACTGTAGAACTAGCCAATACCTTGACAGATGAATTAATCCATACTAGAGAAGAAGACCAGAGGAGGAACCTAACCCAAAGGTTTACTCAAGAATTTCGTTCTGGAAATTACAATCGTAGGAATATGGGTTCTACCTCTGCACCATACTACAAGGTCTGCAAGAAAAAGCATTCGGGAAAATGCTCCACTATCTGCAATTATTGCAAGATGCCAGGACACAAGGAAGAAAATTGCAGGAAGAAATCCAGTAATGGATTATGCTACAACTGTGGAGAAAAAGGTCATATCAGGCCAAACTGTCCGAAATTAGCTCCAGCTACAAACAACAAGAATATTAAAAATGCTAGATCATTTGTTCTGACTGCAGATGAAGCCAAAATGATACCAGATGTTATAGCTGGTACGTTTTTAGTTAATGATGTCTTTGCTAAAGTATTATTTGACTCTGGTGCAAACCAAAGTTTTATTAATACATCGTTTTGCAAATTTCTAAATCAATTATTAACTAAACTACCACAAGAATGCTTAGTAGAGACAGCCAATGGAGAAACCGTTAGAATTTCTGAAATCTTGCAGGGAGCAAGCATAGAAATTTTAAATCAGAAATTTATTGCAAACCTTTATCCCGTGAATCTGGCAGGATTCGATGTTGTTTTAGGAATGGATTAGTTAATAGCCATTAAAGCCAGTATTTTATGTGATCAAAAGTCAATACAAGTAAATTCACCAAAAGGTAAAATGATCACAATTAAAGGAGATAAGCCATTTAGATCCACAAAATTCATCTCTGTGATGAAAACTGCAAATTCTATAAGAAAAGGTTCTATAGTGTATTTGATTTCTATAATCACTAACACTAAAGGAAAAGAACTAAAAGACATTCCAGTAGTATCTCAGTTTTCAGATGTTTTTCCAGAAGAATTACCAGGACTACCACCCGACAGAGAAGTTGAATTCAGGATTCATCTACTACCAGGAACAGCACCAATTGCCAAAGCACCCTACCGTTTAGCACCCGCTGAAATGCAGGAACTGATGAAACAATTAGATGAATTATTGGAAAAGGGATTCATACAGCCAAGTTCGTCGCCATGGGGAGCACCGATACTGTTTGTTAAAAAGAAGGACGGATCAATGCGTATGTGCATTGACTACCGTGAATTAAACAAGGTCACGATTAAAAATCGATACCCATTACCAAGAATCTATGATCTATTTGATCAACTGCAAGGAGCTCGATTTTTCTCTAAAATCGATTTAAGGTCAGGATATCATCAATTAAAGGTACAGGAAGAGGACATTCCTAAAACCGCCTTCAGAACGAGGTATGGCCATTATGAATTTACTGTCATGCCATTTGGTTTAACCAATGCCCCAGCTGCATTTATGGACAAGATGAACAGAATATGTAAGCCATATTTGGATAAATTCATAATTGTCTTTATAGATGATATTCTAATTTACTCTAAGAGTAAAGAGGATCATGCAAAGCATTTGCACGCACTTTTAAGCCTATTAAGAAAGGAAAAGCTTTATGCTAAGTTTTTAAAGTGCGAATTTTGGTTAGAATAAGTACAATTCCTTGGACACCTAGTCAATCATGAAGGAATTCATGTAGATCCAACAAATATTGAGGCAATTACCAAATGGAAAACCCATGAATCACCAACCGAGGTTAGAAGTTTCTTAGGATTGGCCGGTTATTATAGAAGATTTATTCGAGATTTTTCGAGAATAGTCATTCCCTTAACTAAGCTAACCTGTAAATCTGTTAAGTTTGAATGGGGAGTAAAACAAGAAGAAGCCTTTAGAATCCTTAAGCAAAGATTAACCCATACACCCATACTAGCATTACCAGAAGGAGCTGAAGACTTTGTAGTCTATTGCGATGCTTCTAAATTAGGTTATGGGTGTGTATTGATGCAATGTCAAAAGGTTATAGCTTACGCATCTAATCATGAAGAGAATTATTCCACCCATGATTTAAAGTTAGGAGCTATAATTTTTGCTCTTAAGATTTGGAGACATTACCTTTATGGTAGTAAGTTTACCATATTTACTGATCATAAGAGTTTAAGGTATATTTTCAAACAAAAGGAATTGAATATGAGACAAAGACGCTGGATGGAGATGCTGAGTGATTATGATTGTGATATCCAGTATAGTATCATTAAGGAAAAGCAAATGTAGTAGCAGATGCTTTAAGCCGAAAGTATCATGAAAAGCCAAAAAGGGTACGTTCTCTTAAATTAAAATCTGCAAGTAGATTTAAATGATCAGATAAGAGAAGCACAAGATTCAGTAATCAAGGATGATTCTGAAAAATTAAAAGGTATGCTACAAGAATTGGAACAAGGAATAGATGGAATTTGGAGATTCCATACAAAGAGAATGTGGATACCTAAATTAGGAAATCTACGTCATCATATATTAGAAGAAGCCCATAAGTCTAAGTATACGATGCATCCAGGAAATGATAAAATGTACCAGGATTTAAGGAAAATTTTCTGCTAGATAGGAATGAAAAAGGACATAGCAGCCTATGTTTCTAAATGTTTAACTTGTTCACAAGTTAAAGCTGAACACCAGAAACCCTCAGGTTTGTTACAGCAATTAGATATACCAGCGTGGAAATGGGAATTGATAACAATGGATTTTGTTACTAAATTACCTAAAACTAAGAAAGGAAATGATACAATCTGGGTGATTGTAGATAGACTAACCAAGTCAGCTCATTTCCTACCAATGAAGGAAACTTTCAGTATGGAACAGTTAGCCAAATTATATGTAAATGAAATTGTTTCCTTACATGGTATTCCTTTATCAATTGTTTCTGATAGGGATAGCCGGTTTACCTCTCATTTTTGGTCAAGTTTCCAAAAGGCAATGGGAACCAAGTTAAATCTAAGCACAGCTTATCATCCTCAAACGGACGGACAAAGCGAAAGGACAATTCAGACAATGGAGGACATGCTTAGAGCTTGTGTAATTGATTTTGGAGGTAATTGGGATGATCACTTACCTTTAATAGAATTTTCTTATAATAATAGTTATCACACAAGTATCAATGTTGCACAATTCGAAGCACTTTATGGACGAAAGTGTCGAACCCCAGTCTGTTGGGCAGAAATTAGGGAAAAGCAACTATCTGGACCTGAGATAGTGCAGGAAACAACTGACAAGATTATTCAAGTCAAGGACCGAATAAAAGCAGCACGTGATCGACATAAAAGTTATGCTGATAACCGACGCAAGCCATTAGAATTTCAAGTTGGAGATAAAGTATTGTTAAAAGTCTCTCCTTGGAAAGGAATAGTAAGATTCGTCAAACGGGGAAAGTTAAGTCCCAGGTATGTTGGACCTTTTAAGATTATTAGAAGAATAGGACCTGTAGCCTATCAGCTACAACTGCCAGAGGAAATGGCAGGAATACATGATGTGTTTCATGTATCTAATCTCAAAAAGTGTTTAGCTGATGAATCACTAATAGTACCTCCTAAGGATATAGAGGTAAATGAACAACTCAAGTTTGTAGAAAGGCCTCTACAGATTGAAGACAGGAAAGTCAAGAATCTCAAACATAAGAGACTAGTTCTGGTCAAAGTGAAGTGGGACTCCAAAAGAGGACCTGAGTATACATGGGAGCTCGAGTCAGAAATGCAAAGAAAGTATCCGCATTTGTTCCGATAGATCTCGAGGATGAGCTCTAAAACAAGGTGGGGAGGATGTAACAACCCTCGGTAAAACTGACACCCTCATAATATTTCTGACACTCTAGTATATTGTAGAATGTCTCAATATGTCTTAAATTACACCCCGTATGTAGAATGTATCCCTGCTGACTCAAACTACTTAGCCGAGGGTAACGTCACCTTCAAAAGAGGGGCCTACCACATTATGCATTAATAACTTAATTAATTATGTTTCAATAATCCAACCCTTTAGGATTGTATCCTTGCTGACTCAAACTACTGGGTTGAGGGTAACGTCACCTTCAAAAGAGGGGCCTACTACTATAACTAAGATAATCTATTAAAAAGTGCAAAAGTGCGAAAATAATCAAAGGTTACACTAAAGGCGAGTCGGATCCAAGTGATTCATCTTGTCTATCTGTTTTTATTTTTATTTTTATTTTTCAGCATTTCTAGTTTTTATTTTTTTAGTTTAAAACTTTTTTCTCAATTTTTGATTTGATTAGACCTTGAGGATAAACCGGTACTAAAAGTTCTTGCGTCCTTGGACGACCTCGGTATCTTACCAACACTATACTACGCTCACGATGGGTGCACTTGCCCATATGTGTGTTTGATGTTAGTAAAATATCGTGTTTTATAAATTTAAAACTTGACTAAAGTGTAAAAAAGGGCTAAAAATATACATAAAAATATATACCACCACACGCACATCAGAGCGCTAGAGTAAGATTAGCCTGATCAGAATGATAGCATAAGCGATAAGCGGTGCGTAAAACGATGCATGGGGAACAACTGATGAGTGATCATCCGGTCGGATGGAGATCTGAACGGATGGCCATTAGATCGGATACCAATCCGTTCGGATGGCCATTCGGTCGGATTGACACTCTTTTAGGATGGATGTGTTTGTGTATGATGGCTTTGAAGTTTTCGTTGTAGCATTTTGAAAACAGAGAAGTATCTCTACCTTTCAGGTCGTCGATCGAATGGTCGTTCGATCGGATAATGATCCGATTGGCGAGGCTTCTCAGTTGAGAACAAGTTCACAGCAGGACGATCACTCGATCGGTTGGCAATCCATTAGAACTGATGTTCTTTGAAAGTTTAAATGTTTATGTGTTGGAGTCCAAGTGCAATCCGATCGGATTGCGGTTCGATCGGATGGCGATCCGATCGGACGACAATCTGTCCAACGATCCTGATTGTCTTGAACTTGATGTTTTTGAAATGTTTTTGTGGTTTGCTCGAGACGGTATGACAACGTGTCAACAACGGAAACTCCATCAGACTCAGGCTATCTGATCGAATGCGAGTCACCCAAATCTGATCAGTTAACTTTTCGTGACGGGTGGTTTCATGTTCAACCAGAAATCGGTTGTCTCATTGATAGGATTCAGATCTCAAACCGGCACATCACTAGATGAAAGTATAAGGCATGAATGAGCTCCGATTCTATCGGTTTTGAGTGCATTGAGTGTAAAAGAGTTGAAAGAAGGTTGGAAAACGTCTTTCAATCCTTTTAACTTTGAAAATGTTTAGATCTATGCAAAATCGTTGTTAAATCATGTGGAAATCCTTCAGATCTGAGTTGTTCTTGGTGGAATGAGGCCAAAACTTGAAGTTCATAAGAACTCCATGATGACATCACCCTAGAACACCTCAAATCCACTGATTTCATGGTTAAAAGTTGAGATTCAAAGGTGA
>JARYGA010039231.1:0-40167 GCA_030545235.1 Helianthus tuberosus | reverse complement strand
AAACTGCCATGGGATACCACCTTGATAAGAATTGTACCCAATCTCCATATGAGTCACACTCTTAAGTTTCCCAAACTCAATTGGCAAATTCCCGCTTAACAAGTTTCCTGCAAGGTGAAGAAACTCGAGGCTTTCGCATGATCCATACGTGCTAGGAATGCTTCCACCGAAATAACTACCCGCGAAGTTGACAGTTTTTAGTGAGGGAATTTTGCAAACATCAGGCGGAAGCGGTCCCGAAAAGCTGTTGCTAAAAGCATCAAGAGTTTCTAAATTTTTCAGATTTGATATCCCAATTGGGAAGACACTAGAGAAATTGTTTCTACTAATGTCTAGTGTTTTTAAACTTGTGAGATTAAAGATCCCAATTGGGAGTTCACCAGAGAACATGTTGTGGCTTATGTTGAGATAAATGAGATCAAGAAAGTTACTGAATTGATGCCCAGATAAAATCCCACTAATATTTTTCAAAGAAAGGTCTAAAGATGTGATTTTTGTGGAGTTTTGGTTGCATTTAATGCCTGTCCATGAACAAGCATGGATTTTGGGAGATGGGTTTTGTTTTTCTTGAGGGATAACCCAATCAGTTAAAGTGTTTGATGGGAGGATGAACTCTGATTTTAAGGTTAAAAGTGCTTGTGATAAAGGGTCAGTTGCAGATGATATGGAGAAGAGGAAGATGAAAGTGATTATGAAGAGGTAGTGAGGAAGAATTTCCATTGGGATACACAGGTTTTAGAGGTTGAGTGATGAAATGATATAGAAAGTAAAGGGTGAATTTATGGTGCAAGTATTTATGGTTGATTAATGAATGCATTGGGAGTGAATGTTGAGGAAAGGAGGGAATGACATAATATACAGGGCTTTGAATTGCTTTTGGATGCATATGGGACCCGGAAATTGGATAATAAGTTGTGAAGTGTGAACTCTGAAGTATTCTTTACTCCTAAGGAGATGTGTAGTGGAAAAGGGAAATTGCTTTTGGATGCATGGCCTTATCACTCGTGAAAAAAACAATGCGTGATATTTATTACGCGTGAAGAGGAAATTGTTGCGAGGGAAATTGTTGGATTTTAGTGGAAAAGGTCATCGCTTGTGATGGAATTCCATCACTCGCAACTTTTTTTTTATTTTTTTTTTAAATTATACATTAACAATAAAACACTAAAATTGTAAATTTCATTTAAATAAAACCTAAATTACATACTAAAAAAAACTAAACATTGCAAATAAAAAAAAACCTAAAAAATCTAAGGCATCTAGTCGGATTTGAAAATGTTGGATTTGTTCGGGTTCGTCTTGCAACCTAAAGCGCGCCGGCTCGCCAAGATTCGCTCGAACCTTGGGTCGTACGAGATTTTTCTTCGAACCCGAACCTCTTTTGCTCGAACCCGAACCTCTCTTGCTTGAACCATCCATCTTTGTATTGAATTTTTTTGAATTTGGAAGAATATTTCAATTTGAAGGAAGAATGTTTGGATTAAGTTAGAGAATTATTTGGATTTTAAAATATTGTTTGTTTATTTAAAAAAACCTTTCAAACGGTCAAATTGAGTGGCAACAGTCAAGCCCAACGGTTGGTTTTTTTATTTTTCACGCGTCATATAGTTAACGCGTTTTAATTTTAACGCGTGAAAAATCGAGGTGGCGATGGTGTGTTGTTAAGTTTCACGCGTGATGGGGGTTGTATCACTCACCACCCCGGGTCCCCTAATAATAATATTAATAATATTACAGTAAAACCTCTGTAAATTAATAATATTGGTACCAACATATTTTATTAATTTAGCGAGATATTATTATATCGATAAATTAATAAATTATTATATCAATAAATTAATAAATAATATTAATAATATTACAGTAAAACCTCTGTAAATTAATAATATTGGTACCAACATATTTTATTAATTTAGCGAGATATTATTATATCGATAAATTAATAAATTGGATAATAAGTTGTGAACTCTGAAGTATTCTTTACTCCTAAAGGGGTAAGGGTGGTCATCACTGTACTCATCACTCACAACATCCAATCAAGTTAATTTAGCGAGATATTATATCGAGATATTGGTACCAGCATATTTTATTAATTTAGCGAGATATTATTATATCGATAAATTAATAAACTATCACTACTAGAAAACTGCTACTTTTCCCACGTCAATTTCCGTAGGAAATCCGTGGGTAACTGCGTTTACCCACGGATTTCCGTCGGAGATCGGTCTGAATTTTCCTACACTTTTCCTACGCAAACCAATTTGTCGTTCTTTTGTCGCTTTTTTTGTCACAAAACTAAGACCCTTTTTAATACGTCGGAATTTCGTAGGAAATGTGTAGCCATTTTCGTTCGTAGGAATTGCGTAGGAAATTTTGGTAGGAAAAATAGCAGTTTTCTAGTAGTGTATTATATCGATAAATTAATAAATAATATTAATAATATTACAGTAAAACCTATGTAAATTAATAATACTGGTAACAACATATTTTATTAATTTAAAGAGTTGGTTTATATTCTGGAGAAGACATTTGTGAGCTTGAGAAATTGATTACCGGAATGCATTAGCAAAATCAAGTTACCCATGTTTTGATTTTCGGTGAGATATTACCCACCTTCACACCAACGAATCTTTTATCAATAAAAATCATTCCTTTGGTGATTCTAGTCGAGAAGAATAAAAGTTGAAGTGGTCACAAAGGTGAAAAGCCAAGAATAGTGACCTTTTTAGGAGCCATGTGAATATAAAAAAAAGTTACTCCTGATTTTGAAACGGATCAAACCAAACTACACAAGGAATAAGGACTAGATTTTGAACAGATATTTGGCTGAAAAATAGAGAACCAACATAGATCAAAGATAGTCTGGTTCTGAAACATAATAGGTTTTAGGTTTTGCTAATGCAGACTGAGTGTTGGCTATGTGTTCTACATACTCCTTAAATAATTAGTCAAAAACATATTTCATGACATTAAAAAACAATCAATTTTTTTAAACGACAACTCACACACCCATCTAATTTGCTCCTAAATCTACTTTACGGTTCACAGCGGTACTCGAACTCTCAAGCTCTAGAGAAGAGAACACCGTTTAAATTTTAACAACACCAATATACCATTAGACTAAATGCCCATTGAATCATATATATATATAAAGTTTGAGTAGTTTGGCAATAATATCCTCCAAATTTTGTAATTATCTTTGCCAACGAAACAATTTCTTAGATAATTAAGTAACTATGGTATATTTTATTTCATAAATGTTTGCAATTATCTTGAGACGTGTGACTTATTTGCATGCATTAGTCACATAGTAATTTCATGCTTGGGAAAACTACTGAAATATTTTATACAAAATATAATTGAAAATGAATATTATTTAAAAACATGAAATAAAATATAGATGTCATTTGCATTGTGGAAGGGAATATAATCTCCTTTATTTTTGGCTTTTTCTAGGCATCTAGCTTCTCTTCAAGAATCCAAGTACACAATCGTAGTGCTCATATACAGTTTAAATATATTTTCAACATATACATTTTCAAGATGATGACGTTATTGGGTAACAGTTTTGGCGGTAACTTTGGACTTTTGTTTTTTTTTCATATAATAGTTATTTATAGGTGATGCCAAATTACAATTTTATCGTAGGTGTAAAATTATGATTTCGTTCTCGATTCAAAATAAAATTTTGCTTTTGCCCCTTGCTTAAATTTACGATTTTGCCCTTAGTTAAAAAATACAATTTTGCCCCCAGTTCAAAATAAAAATATGGTTTTGCCCTCAGCTAGAGTCCTGCCAAATTACGATTTGGTTCTCAGTTTAAAATTACGATTTTGCCCCCAGCTAAAAATTACGAATTTGCCCGCAGCTAAAATATTACGATTTTGCCCCCATTTCAAAATAAAAAAATTGGTTTTGCCCTCAGTTCAAAATATTATTTTACCTCTATTTTAAAATTACGATTTTACCTCCGCTAAAATTTGCAATCTTGCCATCGTTTTTTTTCCTTTGGCAAAACCATGGTAGTGTTTTATTTTACTTTGTTGACTTAATTTTGTTTTTATTCATGCCAAACAGTTGCCTAGCACTCGCTAATTGGTTCTGACAAATTATTGTTTTGCCCCCAACTCTAAGTTACACGCTTGTCATCGTTTTAGTTAAAAAAAAATTTATCATAACTATGGTACTGTTTTTCTTTAATTGGTTAACTTGATGTGTCTTTTTTGATATCGTGTTATAGGTAGCATGTATAACTAACCGACATAAAGGCGTACATGTTATTAACCTAAGAAATACTCGGTTTAGCGACCCGCAACGCGGGCGGCGCATAACTCTAGCTGCCTAACACTGGCTCATTAGTCCTGAAAAAATACAGTTTTGCACTGGGCCTAAAATTACGGTCTTATCATCGTTTTTTTTTCATAGCAAAATTATAGTAGTGTTTTTTTAATTGATTGAATTTGAACAAAAACTAGAATATAAAAATTATTATTCACTATATGCTATCTATTTATGATATCTATCACATGCAGAGTTTTTTTAATGGCACACTACGTAGTGAATTTGAACAAAAACTAGAATATAAAAATTATTATTCACTAGAATATATATATATATATATATATATATATATATAGGGTAGGGTTCCAGCGTGAACAACCTCCCAAGAGTGAACTGCGTGAACAGATATGGACCCTTGATTTCCTTTTTAGTTGTTAAGGGTAGGATTGTAATTATATAAAAAATTAGATTTAAATCATTATTTTAATAATTGAATTAAGTTACATCTTTCCTAATTTAAATTCATTATCCACATTATGTTTATTTATTAATAAGATAATTATCAAAACAAACAACAAATCACCATATTTCAATTTTAAATTTTATTTCAGATTTCATCATCAGAATTCAAATTTTGATTTTTAAGATCCACGTAACTTCATATTTCAACGGTATACACATGTGTACTTGGATATAAATAGAACAGTACACATGTGTACTCAGCATCGTACATATATGTACAGTAATTCACAGGTGTACATCAACATTCAATACAAAAAAAATTATGAGATATCACAAAAACAGACGATATACACATGTGTACATCGCATTAAAATGATGGCAAAATCAGAATACACATGTGTACATCGCATTTAAAAAAATAATTATTTTAATAATTGAATTAAGTTACATCTTTCTTAATCCTTGATTTGATTTGTGAGAGATTTATGCAATCAATTTAAGAGGATAATTGATTACTTGATTTGTGAGAGATTTATGCAATCAATTTAAGATTGAAATTACACATATACCCTTTTTGTATTTAATTAAATGGAAAAAAATTAACCAAATAATTACCATCATGCCACTCACTGTAATCTCAAGATCATAAAAATCAAGGGCCCAGATCAGTTCACGCAGTTCACTCTTGAGATTTTGTTCACGTTTGAACCTAATCCTATATATATATATATATAGGGTAAGGTTCAGGCGAGAACCACCCTTATTGCGAGAACCGCGAGAACCAATGTGAACACAAAATAAAATCTAAAAAAAATCAAAAAAGCACTCAAAATTTTTTTTTATTTTTTTTTAATAAAAATCGCTATATTTCTTTACCATAAAAAAAAAAAAAAAAAAAAAAAAAAACTTTTTTTTTTCGAGTAACAGTTATCTATGCACATGTGCATATGTATCATTACTTCAACAAATTCAGTAATACGTTATTAGGAATAGACAATTGCACTTTAATTTACAATACCATTAGTAATACACTACTTTTTACATTACCAATATTCAAAATGCACATGTGCATAATTAGGTATAACCATGATATAACGTGTTTTGTTACAAAAAGTTTGTGATTTTGAATGGAGAAGTAGGCTCATATACATGTTTTTTGGTTAGTTATATCTAGTGGTTGATGGTTTGGTTATAGTTGTCAATTTTTTATGTAATATGTTGATTGGATGGTATAAATGGTGTTTACATACATGTATTAAAGTGAAAATATTGTTAATGGTATTGTATTATGGATGGTAGGAGGTAATGGTATTGTATTATGGATGGTAGAAGGTAATGGTAGTGTATTATGGATGGTATGATAGATGAAAAAGGAAAGTGTATTCAAAGTGGTGTACCAAAACACCTTATTTAATGTTGATACATATAAAATGCACATGTGCATTTCTAATATTTGTAATGTAAAAAGTAGTGTATTACATATGGTAGTGTAAATAAAGTGCAATTGTCTAATATGTGTAATGAATTACGGAATTTGTCAAAGAAATGACAAAAATGCACATGTGCATGCTTGTGTATTATGGATGGAATGATAGATAAAAGAGAAAGTAGTGTACCAAAACACCTTATTTCCTTTTAATACATATAAATGCACATGTGCATTTCTAACATTGTTAACGTAAAAAGTAGTGTATTACACGTGGTAGTGTAAATGAAAGTGCAATTGACTATTATTTGTAATGAATTACGGAATTTGACAAAGAAACGATACATATGCACATGTGCATGGATAACAGTTACTCGAATTTTTTTTTTTTTTTTTTTTTTTTTTTATTAACAAAATATTGCGATTTTTTCAAAAAAAAAATAGTAAAACAATAAAAAAAAAAAATTTGAGTGTTTTTTAGATTTTTTTAGGAATTACTGTTTGTGTTCACACTGGTTCTCGCGGTTCTCGCAATAAGGGTGGTTCCTAACTGATCTTTGTCCTATATATATATATATATATATATAACATAGGTGACCGCTAAAATGAAAACCAGCTCTAGTTGTAAGAACCATGGGAACCACTTTTTAGCCCTTAGATCAACTAGATGGATGGATGAAATTAAAAGTAGTTAATATTAATATTAAAAGCTTTTTGTCTTATTAACTTTTTAATATTTTATTGTTAAAGGGTATTTAGGTAAAATTGCTATTTTTGTCTTTTTATATATATTATTTTTAAATGTCTTTTTTGTCCCATTATTTATTACTTTTTGGTCTTAATAATTTTTAATTAAAAACTGATTTTTTGGTTTAAAAACTTTTTTTAAATCAGATTTTTATGATAATTTTTTTAAGATTAGTTTAAAAAACGTTTTGAAGAGCCGTTTTTTTACGCCCCGTTCTTACGCCTGGCTTTTTCAGGCGTCGTTTTTTTAACGCGCCGATTTTTACTCCGGGCTTTTTCAAGCGTCGCTTTTTTTTACGCGCCGTTTTTTACGTTAATTTTTTTACGTTTTAACGCGCCGTTTTTTTTACGTTTTACGTTAAATTTTTTACGTTTTACCGCACCGTTTTTTAACGTTTTACGTTTTTACGTTTTTTTCGTTTTAACGCGCCGTTTTTTTTACGTTTTACGTTTTTACGTTTTTTACATTTTTAACGCGTCGTTTTTACATTTTACGATTTACGTTAAAACTTTTTACGTTTTACGTAAAACTTTTTACTTTTTTTCGTTATACGTTTAAAAAGTTTACGTTTTTACGTTAAACTTTTTACGTTTTACGTTAAAAAGTTTACGGTTTAACATTTTTTTTTACAAAAACATTTTTACGCAACACGAACGCACCCAGAAAACGCAAACTTTTTACGTTGTACGTAAAACTTTTTACGATTTACGTTTTACGTAAAACTTTTTACGTTTTACGTTTTAGGTTTTTACGTTAAACAGTTTACGTTTTACGTTAAAAAGTTTACGGTTTAACATTTTTTTTACAAAAACATTTTTACGCAACAAGAACGCACCCAGAAAACACAAACTTTTTACGTTGTACCTAACACTTTTTACGTTTTACGTTAAACTTTTTATGTTTTACGTAAAACTTTTTACGTTTTACGTTTTAGGTTTTTACGTTAAACAGTTTACGTTTTACGTTAAAAAGTTTACGGTTTAACTTTTTTTTTTACAAAACTTTTTTACACAAAAACGAACGCTCACAGAAATCGCATACTCGGGGGGTGTCTCAGATATATCGTTATCATCATCGACTAGAGGGGAAAAAATATAAAAAACCAACAGCATCAAAACAAAAGTGTATCTCGAAAAAAAAAACGGGGCTTGGCTCAGATTTTCCGATAATTAAAAGGCTGCAAAGTGGGGTTGCGGGTTCAAAAACCTACCCTCCGCCGTCCTTGCCGCGCCATCGTCATCAAAAATCTAGTTTTTTTTTTACATCATCGCCACCCAAAAACCCACAGTTCAAAAACTCAATATCAAACACACAGTTGAATCCCCACCTGCAACAAACCACACTTCAAAATCAAGTTGTATGAAACCCCATCACAGATTCAATATCAAAAACATTATACATGATTCAAAATCAAAAATTCAAGAACACCCACCAAAAGAACACCCCCAAAGTGGGTATTTTCATACAACCCCATCATAGATTCAAAATCCAAAACATTATACATGATTCAAAAATAAAAAATTCAAGAACACCTACCAAAAGAACAACCCCAAAGTGGGTATTTTAATAGAAGCAATACCTGGTAAAAATACCCAAATCAAAAGAAAACCCAACAAACAAATATCAAACAAACATGTTCCGCCACCGACCACCACCTCCCTACACCACCAAACCCACCGCCACCGCAACCCCACACCATCCTCGATGTGAATCTGGTCGGCGACGGCTTCAAGCAGAAGAAGCAAAGAACAACATAACACCACAACTCATCGCAGCGATGATGATGGCGGCGGTGTTGATGTCGTCGGACGGGAAAAGATGGAGAAGATGAAGGGGGCGGCGAATGTCGGCGGTGGTGATGTCCCGAGAGGGATGAGTTTCAAAATCTTCATCAGTTAGAGGGATGAGTTTCAAAAGCTTCATCAGTTAGTGTGTGGGGGTCAAAGGTCTGAAAGGTGAGGAAGATGATGGTGGTGAGGTATTTCAAGAGAGAGAGAGAGAGAGATATGAGAGATGGAGTGAAAAGAAAGTTTCGAATATCAAAGGAGGTCTGCAACTTTAATCTAAAGGAAGAGAGAGAGAGTGGGATATAAATGAAGAGAGAATGTGAGATTTGACATATGGGGTAAATGACCAAACTACCCTTTTTGTTGGCAAAATATGATTGGTAGAGAGTGGTTCTCATGGTTCTTACAACTGGAGGTGGTTTTCATTTTAGCGGCTCCATATATATATATATAGGGGACCGCTAAAATGAAAACCACCTCCAGTTATGAGAACCACTTATTAGCCCTTGGATCAACTTGATGGATGGATGAGATTAAAAGTAACAAAAATTAATATTAAATGGTTTTTGTCTTATTATGTTTTTAATATTATAATTCAAAAGGGTATTTAAGTCATTTTGTTTTTTTTGTATTATTTAGTTTATTGTTTTTTATTACAATTTTGTCCTATTACATTAAATGTTTTTTTTTCTTAAATCAGTTTTTTTATATTTAAACAAACATCAGTTTTTTTTTTCTAAATTCTGTTTTTTTTTCTAAAATCAGGTTTTTTTTTTCTAAAATCAGTTTTTTTTTTTCTAAAATCAGTTTTTTTTACGCTCCGTTTTTTCACGCCGTTTTACGACCCGTTTTTACGACCCGTATTACGCCCGACTTTTTCAAGCGACGTTTTTTTAACACGCCGTTTTTTTAACGCGCCGTTTTTTACGCGCCGTTTTTTACGCGCCGTTCTTTTAACGCGCCTATTTTTTAACGCCGTTTTTTTGCGCGTCGTTTTTTACGCGCCGTTTTTTACGTTTTACTAAAAAAATTTACGTTTTACTAAAAAAAATTTACGTTTTACGTTTTACCTAAAACTTTTTACGCTTTACAAAAAACTTTTTACGCTTTACAAAAAACTTTTTACGTTTTACGAAAAACTTTTTACGTTTTACGTTTTTACGTTAAAAAAGTTTACGTTTTTACATTAAACTTTTTACGTTTTACGTTAAAAAAATTTACGTTTTACGTTTTACCTAAAACTTTTTACGCTTTACAAAAAACTTTTTACGGTTTACATAAAACTTTTTACGTTTTACGAAAAACTTTTTACGTTTTACGTTTTTACGTTTTACGTTAAACTTTTTACGTTTTACGTTAAAAAAGTTTACATTTTTACGTTTACGTTAAACTTTTTACGTTTTACGTTAAAAAGTTTACGGTTTACACAATTTTTTTTTACAAATAACTTTTTTACGCAACACGAACGCACCCAGAAAACGCAAACTCGGTAGGTGTCTCAGATAGATTGTTATCGTCATCGACTAGGGAAAAAATATAAAAAACCAACAACATCAAAACAAAGCGTATCTCGAAAAAAAAGGGGTTTGGCTCAGATTTTCCGATAATAAAAAAGGCTGCAAAATGGGGTTGCAGGTTCAAAAAACCTACCCTCCCGCCGTCTTTGCCGCGCCATCGTCATCAAAATCAACGTTTTTTTTTTGCATCATCGCCCCCCAAAATCTAAACCGATCAAAACCCACATAATCAAAGAATTCAAATCAACAGAATCAAGAATTCAAATCAACCCCAATCCCAGATTCAACCGATTTTAGAACATACCACCATCAGATTCAAGAACACCCAGATTCAACATCAAACCCATATTCAAACATCAAACCCATATTCAATCCCAGATTCAACATGAAACCCAGATTCAACATGAAACCCAGATTCAACATCAAACCCATATTCAAACATCAAACCTAGATTCAACATCAAACCCAGATTCAACATCAAACCCACCAAAAATAATCAAAAAACCCAAACTTTTTGAATCAAAGAACCCAATCAAAACAGAAACAACAAATCAAAAGAACCCAATCAAACCAACAATCAACAACCGAAAAACAAACCTGGCCCCGTTTAAACCACCGATAACCATCACTCAATCACCGGCACCACCTCTAGCCACCACTCAAACACCGACACCACCGACGTCGCACCACCGGCACCACCAACAAACGCCGGCACCACCGACATCATCATCGCCATTAATCTCTCAGATGAAGAACAAGGCTCATGTGTGGGTTTCCACATCATCATCGCCATTAATCTCTCGGATGACGGCGGCACGGTGTCTCAGCGGCGGTGTTTGGCGGCTGCAACATTGACAGACGGAGATGAAGGAGAACATTGACAGCGGCGGTGTTTGGCGGCTGCACGGTGTCTCAGCGGCGGTGGGTTGCGATCGGAGGGGGAGGTGTTTGGCGGCTGCACCACCGGCACCACCAACAAACGCCGCCACCGGCAACAAGCACACCCACTCCCCCTCTCTCTCTACTCTCTCTCTTTCCTGCTTGAAACATCAACATGCTAGAACCCAATTTTCTATTTACAGTAACATGTATGGTGTTGAAATTTGAAGAGAGAGAGAGAGAGGTGAATTCAGGGATTTAATTTTGAAGAGAGGAAGAGATGTGAGATGATTGACTATATTTGAAGAGAGAGAGAGAGAGAGAGAGATGACATAATAAATGGTGGAGAGAGGTTGTCTGACATTAATAAATGAGGAAAGAGGTAGGAAATTGACATTTGGGGTAAAAAGACCAAAAGACCCTTTTAGTTGGCAAAATGTTATTGGTTGAGAGTGGTTCTCATAACTGGAGGTGGTTCTTATTCTAACGGCTCCCTATATATATATATATATATAGGGAGGGGCTCATGCGAGAACTCCATTTATTGCGAGAACCGCGAGAACCAATGTGAACACAACCTAAAATAGCTAAAAAAACCTAAAAAAACCTACCCCCCCAAGCTAAATGCTAAAAACTAAAACCCCCAAAAAACCTAAAAAAAAACCTAACCCCCCCCCCCCAAGCTAAAATGCTAAAAACTAAACCCCCAAAAATCCTAAAAAAATAAAAAAAAAATCTAAATTTTTTTTTAATATTTTTTATGCTAAAATCGCTACTTTTAGTGGCAAAAAAAAAATTTTACATTTTTTTTTTGCTTCAAAAAGTAGCGATTTTTATATAAAAAATATTAAAAAAAATTGTGTGATTTTTAGCTATTTTTAGGTATTTTTGGTTGTGTTCACATTGGTTCTCGCGGTTCTCGCAATAAAAGGTGGTTCTCGCATGATCTTCTCCCTATATATATATATATATATATATATATATATATATATATATTATGCTTAGTTAAATTAAAACAATGCTAAATGGTATATTATTTAATTATTTGTAATGTAAATTATTCTTATTTATTTAAATAGTGCTAAACAATATTTGAAGTGGAACTGTAGGCCTTTGTTTACATATGTGTCCTGTAGAACAAAGCATCCATCCTGGTTATATTAAATAACTAATTTTGCCCCGCTGGTATTGCGGGGCACTAAGGCGAATATTTATCTCTCATAACATATAGGTTTGTGTTTTGGTTACTTGTACATACTACTCATAACACGACCTAAAAAAATTAAATCGAGTCAACCATTAAAAAAATACTACCATAGTTTTGGTAAAAAAAAAACTAAAAGGATGGAAACACTATAATTTTTAACCGAGGGCAAAATTGGAATTTTTCAGGACAAATGAGCGTGTGCCAGACAGCCGACTAGCACGAATAAAAATTACACCGAATCAACCAACTAAAACAAAACACTACCATAATTTTATAAAAAAAGAAAACAAAAACGATACATGACTGCAATTTTACACTGGGGTCAAAATCGTAATTTCACAGGGGAAAAAACAAAAAAGATGACAAAACTGGAAATTGAAACTGTGGGCGAAATCGTAATTTGGTTGGGAAGGAAAAAACCCAAAACCAATGGTAAAACTGTAAATTTAAACGGAAAAAATCGTAATTTAGCTTGAAAAATGGGGAAATGCCAGCCTAGCAGCTAGCTGCCCATTTCGACTAATGGTAGGAAAACACTATAATTTTTAACCGGGGGCAAAATTGGAATTTTTTAGGACAAATGAGCATGTGCCAGACAGCCGACTAGCACGAATAAAAATTACACCGAATCAACCAACTAAAACAAAACACTACCATAATTTTATAAAAAAAAAAAAGAAAACAAAAACGATACATGACTGTAATTTTATACTGGAGTCAAAATCGTAATTTCACAGGGAAAAAAACAAAAAAAGATGACAAAACTGGAAATTGAAACTGTGGGCGAAATCGTAATTTGGCTGGGAAGGAAAAAACCCAAAACAAATGGTAAAACTGTAAATTTAAACGAAAAAAATCGTAATTTAGCTTAAAAAATGGGGAAATGCCAGCCTAGCAGCTAGCTGCCCATCTCGACTAATGGTAGGAAAAAACACTATTCCCTGCCATGGTAATTGTTGTTATAGGTAATTCAAGGGCTTTATGGTTCATATTATGCTTTTATTGCTGTCTTGCGTACATTAGACAACTTCTATGTTGCAGTTTATTTTATAAACTATGTATTTTATATAAAGAATTAATAAAACCTAAACCGTGACTAAACCGGACCAACAGTTTGGTTCGGTTCGGTTTTAAATTTCAACATTTCAGTTTTGATTTTTTAATTATAAAAAATCATTACTAAGTGTTTAGCTTACGATTTGATACAAAAACCATCAAATCGGATCGTAAACACCCGCCCCTAACTTCAATAAAAACATCTTTCACCGTAATATCAAAACTAGTTAAAGAAAACAAGATCTCATAAGACAACTCATAAACATACCGTGCAAATCCATATCAAAGCTTTAACAACCTAAATCCCATTCAACAAACGATTTGAGTTTATATAATTCAAGCTCGAAATATATAACGAGTTGAACACGGACATACAAGGGCTTGACTCGAACTTTCATCTAGTTTTGAAGCCTTATTTGTAGGTGTACTATATGAATTGGAATTATAAATGAAGTTATCATTGGATTTTCTTATTGTCAAATTTTGTTACAACTTTTAGGAAAACTAGATTTTTCATTTTTTGATAATAATCCATACCAATGACAACTTGACCGGTCCTAAATTTTACTTTCGTTGTCAAGATCAATTACATTTTAGCATAGAAATAACCCTATTTGTCCTTAATGACAATTATTCATAGTTTAGATTATTTAGAGGAAAACTAGATTTTTAATTATTCAAAATATGTTTCATTCATAGAAAATAATCCATACTGATGACACCTTGATCAATTTTAAATTTTACTTTCGTTTTAAGAGCAATTTCATTTTAAGAGAGAAATAACCCTATTGGTCCCTAATGACAATTAGTCATAGTTTTAGATAATTTAGAATATATTTAGTTATAAAATATAACGATTATACACAAGAAATAAAATTCATTTATCGGGTACAAATTTTATATTATGTTAAAAGTTTTTCAAATCGAGTTAAAGTAGACCTAGAATACTCCTTAAAGCATGCATCATAAAAACGAGCCGAAAAAGTTTCAATGTGCAATTTTTTAGAACTTGTTGCTTTGTCGGGTCGGGTGGGTCCGGAAAAGACCGGTGATAAATAAAAGGGAATTACACTTTGTTTCCATTGTGTTTTTAAATTATAACTAGTAATATGACCCGCGGGTAATGCATGTGGGCCCGTTATAAAAATTGTATGGATTACCTCAAGTATGTTGTGATGTGTTAACCAAATGAAAATACGTTTTTAACGTATTCGATTTAACTCATTGTGTGGATCAAAGTTGTGGCGGGACTGCATGTAACGATGCGTTTGCGAACTTCATTATACTCGTTGCGACAATGACATTAGCGTGTTTAAGTACATATGTGAAAACATATTAAAACCATATTATGCCTCACACGTTACGACTTTATAAAATTCAAAAAAGTATTTTAAACGAAAGACCCTAAATTTCCTCTCACGCGTTGCAGCGAGGCCTTACAATGACACTAAGGTGTTTAAGGGCACACTTGAAAACTTCAAAACCAACGTTGAAACGTTGTTGGGAACCCAGTTACGGCTGTGAAGTCGATGTGGTTAGGCAATTAAAGAGAAACGTATAAAGTTGAGTAGGTTCTGTTATGGAAATTGAAACATAAGATAAAAAAAATTGGAAGTCACATTTTTTTAGTCGTAATAATAATAATTTAATAAACTAATTTAAACTAAAAAATATAAGAGAAATTTAAACGAAAAAAGAAGAAAAAAAAACTATGCGCATGGATCAAAACGTGGTATTTAACAAACTCAAGCAATTAACTTTAAGTAATTTCTAGAGTAAACTGCCCAAATAGTCCCTGAGGTTTGGTTACTTTTACCACTTTAGTCCAAAATTCAAACCTTTTGAATCTGAGTCCCTGTGGTTTTAATTTTGTTGCTATTTTCTTTCAAAATCAAAATCTAGTCAGATTTTTTATTTAACATCTAGTTTTTTTTTTTTTTTGTCTTTTTGCTCCCTTTTAATGAAGGGCAAAATGGCCTTCATTAAAAGGGACCCAGATTCAAAATGTTTGAGTTTTAAACTAAAGTGACAAAAGTGACCAAACCTCAAGGACCATTTTGGCAAAAGTTGCAAAAACACTAATATATATTTGTCTTATGGCATAACTGTTTATATCTTTGTGTTTAGAACCTTTATATGTGAGTCCTCTGTGACATCAAATTTCTTGAAATCAGGTGTTTCTTGCTTCCGTGTGTGACAGATTTTAGTTTTTCATTGACCTCCATATCCACTAAAGATACATAAGCATTCACCTCCGCCAAACTTGATAACTACTAGTGTGTGAAATTATACGAGCAACAAATATAAATCCCAATTACCCGTAAAGTCTTTAATACATGCTCTTAGCATGTCTTCGAGCATTCAAATCATATTGTTTCTTTTAAAGGTGATATCTCCAGCATCACCTTATTACCTACTTAAAATTCTAAGAGCTTACGCCTTTGATTTACATAACTCTTTTGTCGGTCATGGGCACTTTTCATGCTTTCTTTAATATGCTTGATATTGTCAGTTGTTTGTTGAATAATCTTAGGTCCAGATAACTGACTTTTTCCTACTCCAGTCTAACAGATTGGAGTCCTACATTTCCCCTAACATAACGCTTCATAAGGTGCTCTTTTTATGCTGCTGTGGTAATTATTATCGTATGAGGATGCAATCAATGGTAGATGGACATCTCAACTACTACAAAAGCCATTTACGCATGCATGGAGCATGTATCCTAATGTCTGGATAGTTTGTTCACTTTGCCTGTCAGTATAAGGGTGGTATGCCTGCTCAATTTTTTACGAATTCCCTGCACTTTCTAGAAACTTTGCCAAAATCTCGAGTTGCAACGACTATCTTTGTCGGATATAATCGAGATATGCACATTATGTCACAAGACTAATCTCACAGACTTTGGCAATACTTTTCTATATAATAGCCCTTGCAGATAGGCTATCATATATATAACATTTTGTCAATGACTCGATCTTGGGAGTTTAGTAACAAGGTCCATTGTTACTTTCTTCTATTTCCATTCAGTGATTTCAGGTTATTGTAGGTAGCCATGTGGCTTCTGATATTCCACAATCACTCTTATGCATGTAAGGTATTTTTCTACGTACCTTGCCATAGTTGCAGATTAGGATATACTATGTATTGTATCAAAGCTTATAATTTTCCAAAACTACGAACCCATATTAGGTTGTCAAATCTTAACATCTTATCATTCCAGGTCTCAATATCTTTTGTCTCCCGACCACTTTTTTTATATTAATGACATTTGCCATCAAGGCTTCTTGTTGTGTATTCTTCATTTGGTTTAAGAGGTTTATCTTAACTTCAAATCTAAATGAAAAAAAGTCTTATTGGTTGTGTTTTCTTTTCAACTGAGTGCAGCCACGACTACATTTTCCTTAAAAACTAAGTTCATGAGATCCATTAATACTACAAGTGTGTTGGTCTTATATGAATGACATCACTAAGAACTCATAGTGATTGTATTCAAGTATATTCATAATAAATGCACATACACATCGTCCTTTCTTCTTAACAAAGAATCGGAGCTTGTGGTTTTGGGTTACAATGATGACGTTCTTCATCTTTTCCATTCCGTCTCCAGATATAACTAGTTTTTGGACGTTGGGCAATCTATGTCGTACTATATTTTTGTCACAGGTATACAGTGATCCTTAGTAATGGTCTTTGGGGTAATGCATAGACGCTTAAGCTTACTCATAGTCTATACTGTCAGCAAATATCGCTACAATTACCGGTAGGGATAACAAAGAACTTGGTGGGAAAACAAAAACCCGAAAACATTTGCGCCGTGAGATGACCAAACCCAGTGCATCACCCTTGGCGGTGCACTTGGATGATGTGGATGACGGGCTGCGTTGTAGGAGACGATTGTTTTCCAAACCGTACGTACCAGCTGCATGATATTTGGCAAGGTGGTGAGCCTAAGAAGGTTACAAATTTTTTTTCTTCAATTTATTTCAAACTGTACTAAAGAAATGTATATCATGTGCTTTAATAACTTGTACACAATACTTTTTTAATTTAAATCATTTAACAAAGATTAATTTATGCAATACTTTAATTTATTTAGTTTATAATAATTTAATAATGTTAATTGGTGTACAAGCCATTGATACAGCTAATACACAATGTAGTAGTTATTAATGCTATTAAAAAAAAGATTAGTTTTAAAAATTTATACATATTTATATATATTTAACGGCTAGAAGAAATTATATTATTTTTAATTTATTTTATTAATTTTAGTAATATGAAAGTTAAAAATTAAATTAATTGTAAAAAGAATTTGATTATTAAAAGAAAATATAAAGAGTGGCGATGATGTGGAAATGTAAATACTAAAAAGAAAATTTATGTTTTTGATGTAATTATAAAAATTTGATGTAACATATTATTGACCGTGTTTAGAGGTGCATCTAACATATAATACAATCTTGGAAAACAAGAACCTTAACATGCAATAAATTGATTCGCCCTTGCATTACATACATTCACGAGGTTTTTTTTTTTTTACGGCAAAATCACTTTATATATAAATATAAAGAGCCAGCAAGCAGGTGAAACAACAAAAGAAAACGAAAACGAAGACAAAACGAAAAAGGGAAACAGATTACATTAAGTCTAAAATATCAAAAGATCTCCACTTCTCCCAAGACGTCAACTGTAACTTCGATCTATTGTTTAACCATAGAAACGAGTCTTCTTTGATTTGATCCGTAATCGCTGAAACCGGAGTGAAATTGCCCTCAAACAGCATCATGTTCCTGGCGGTCCATAATCTCCAAACGGTGCCAATAGCTATCAAGTATACTATTTTTTTCCATCTTGCTCCCCCAGGACGTTGCTTTAAGAAATCAAAGAAATATTTCAGCCTGGTAATGTTGATCGGAAAAGATAATCGAACCAATGACAGAATGTTCCACCAGACACATTTAGACCATAGGCATCCGAAGAAAATATGGTTAATATCCTCCTCCGAAATGCCGCACCTAGGACAAAGAATATCGCTGAGGTTAATACCTCTGTGAGCCAAGGCCGTTTTCGACGCGATCTTACCTATTAAGGCCCTCCACAGCAAGTAATTAGCTTTCGGCGGGGCCCAGTTATTCCAAAGGAAAGCGTCGTCGTTTGGCTCATCCGTAAACGAGCCATCTTTGATCTCCTGCTGCACCTGTTTGACTGTGAAAGACCCAGACGGGTCGTTTTGCCATTTCCAACGGTGACCCTCCTTAATCAGCTTCTCTTTTAGGTGTATCCCAATTTTAGCCAAGGACGACTCCACCGAGGTGATATCCTTCCAAACTCCGGTAATAGTTTTTTTCAGCGGGATAAAAGGAGGGGCAGAACCTGCCGCAGAGCCGCTATGAATGGCTAACACTACTTCAGCCCACAATTGATGGGGGTTCTCCTTGAAGCGCCACCACCATTTAGATAACATAGCTTGATTGAATACAAGGATTCCCCCCAAACCCATACCACCTTTCTTTTTAGATTTCAACAAGAATTTCCACCGAATCCATCTAAGCTTATGGCCCGAAATGGACTTACCCCAGACGAAATCCCTCCTTATCTTCTCAAGCTTGTTAATGATGCACTTAGGAGCGGCGAACATAGACAAATAGTACGTAGGGAGGCTGCCTGGAACCGACTTTGCTAGCGTCAATCGGCCGGCAAAAGAGAGATACTTAGCTTTCCATTTGGACAGTTTAAGGGTGAATCTGTCAAGGATCGGCTTCCAAAAAGACGCCCTTTTCATATTTGCACCAATAGGGATGCCTAAATGTAACACCTCAAAATTTCGTGTTTAATAAGATGACGACACGTGTCATGTATGACGAAAACACGTTGTGAACCCGGATTAAATAAAAATGTTTTGGTAGGATTTAAAGATGGCGTCATGTAAATGTTACCTCTGAACGATCTCATATAAATCCCAAGACCCAAAGTTTTTATATATTAAACATCTATCATGCCTAAAATCCAGAAATGGGTTGACAAAAATAAATCGGAAGTGCATGATAAGATCCCACAAAGAAAAGAATGGTAAACCTTAACTTTCGGTACTTGTTTTTGGTTTCAAAGTGAAACAAATTGAAATGGTAGGGTATACAACTGATAATTGAAGTCCCACATGGTAAATAATAAGCCCACAATTCGTTTATACCCACTTGACCCTTCAAAACGTCAAAGAACAACAATTTTCCGCGTCAGACAGCAGGCTTACGGACCGTAAGCCATCCTTTACGGTCCGTAAAGATATGCCCAGCGACGAGAAAACAGGCTGCAGCCTGTTTAACGCGAATCTGACCATTTCAGCCGGTTTTTCTCAATCTTGGGCGATCCCTAAAATGTTTTTAGGGTAGTAGGAACACTTGTAAACAACTTATGGTTAGTTATAGCCTTTGTTGTCAACAAATCATGGTGTTTAAAGATCTATATAAAGCTCATTCCTTCACAACATTTCCTCACACCTTCTCCTGCATTGTGGGATCATTTCTGGAGCTCAAGCTTGCTTCCTAGTGATCATATCTCGTGCATAGGACTTCAGTAAGTATTCTTGTCCTTCCCTAGTTGTGTTTAGCTTAGTTAATTAGCTAAAAGTGAAACCGTCGTAATTACGGTTTGACTTCGAGATTAGTCACTAATGGCTCAGTCTTATCTCGAATTAAAAGTAGTTATAGGATGGTATTTATGTGGGTAATAAAAACCCAAAAGGGTTTTCCCTGATCACCATCCTAACCAGGTCAATTGTCGGGTCAAACCTTTACTTAAAAAGTCAACGTAATGCTTAAAATGTCATTTATGCATAATTAGCTATCTAGATCACATATAACCTGTTTGATTATTGTTATAACTTAGTAATAAGTTTAAGAACATGTCCAAACATGTTCAACCCGACCATTTCCTGTTTAGACCCGGTTCGGAACCGAAAGTCACATAGTTTGACTTTCACGTTGACTTTCAGTTCTGACCCGTTTGGGCATATTTTAGAAATGCCTCAGAGCTTTAATTGGATTAGGATACATGTTAGAACAACCCTCTGTGATCATACACCTTGGTTCACTAGTTATCCAATTAATATGCATATTTCCGTTAATTGCTCGTACGTTGACCGTTATGCCCTTATTACCTTAAATCATGATTTATGAAAATGTAAAAGTGTAGAAACCTTAGTTACTGATATATAAACTTGGATGCAAAGTTTGACATCAGTTTGACTTGTAGGTTAAGAGTTATGCTCATTGTCGCTAAATTAAAACTTTATGTTAACAAAATGGCGTAATTAGCGTATAGCCAAGTTAAACATACTTTTTGGTATCAAACTTAATACCCACTGATGTAATATATTATTTTGGGATTTTTAAAGATTTTTAATTAATTTTAGGATGAGCATAACTCATAGTCGTAGGCTTAATTCGGTAATTGTCGGTTTTGCCCTTACGGGCCATAAAATGAGTTTTACATGTCTAAACGACCCCAAACCTTTTGCCACTGATTAGTTATGATAAATAAATTATTTTAAGCCTTCTGGAAATATAAAAATATCAGATTTAAGTATCGAACCCGATAATGGCCTTTAATCGCCTTAATTAGCGTTTTTAGCGCATAGTATGTTTTAAAATCATATTGGACATACCCGGATTGATACCTACTGATATAAGAGACAAATTATCATATTTTAACAGTAAGCAAAGGTTGATAAACTCAGATTTCAGTTTTGAGCTTTTCGGCTTATGTGAAATTACCAAAATACCCCTACGGGGCCTAGTTTGGTTAAGGATGATAAATTTCACTTGTACACTTTAGCCTACTGTTATAACTCATCAAATTGAGTATGTTTGCTGTTTACATCAGACCTGTAACTCAGTTAAACATTTAAACTCTTTTACAAACCTTAAAATGACCAAACTACCCCTACGGGGCATAGTTTGTGTTTAAACTAGTTCGGGGCATAACGAAAGACATCCTACTGATGTTACAACATATTTGAAGCATATTAACTTAGGAAACCTGTATATAGCTCTCATGACTACCCGTCACGCTTATTACGCGTACGGTTCGGTTTATGTAACAAGTTTACATAAATTAGCCGAAACGGGTCAAACCTTAACGGTTTTATCTCAAAATCCAGAATGTGAATAATAAACCCATATTAAACAAGTCTTCAAACTTGTCGGGTCTGAATCACATTCTATCCGGTCTTCGCTTAATCGTGCGTACGAACCATATCTTCGAAACTAGTCGGTCTAAGCTTAAGCTTAATTAAAGAACCGCTAGGATTCTAATAGGTTATATTTAACCTTCGTTCTAGATTAGGAGAACCAGTAAAAGATACTTGCTATTCTGCTTATTGTGATTTATACTTGCATCAGGTAAATACTTTTAACTTATTTTCCCTATACGGGCTTGGGTTACGGTACATAGCGTACCGCTTGATCGGGCATCAAATATCCACGCTTAGTGGGTAGTTGAATAATTTGATCGGCTCATTTTAAACAGATTTGTTTACTTTACAGCCTTTGGGGGGTTAATGACCATGTCCCGGATATCCCTGGCATCATCTTACGAGATGGCCACGACCTGAGCACGGGGTGTAGGCGTACTCCCGTGTATAACTCACTTAAAGTGGTGTGTCTATTGATCTTTAACCCGGATACGTTCCGGGCTACTGAACGCATAAGTAACATGTAATTCGTTCACAAGATTATATATTACATAATTCTCCCAAGTTAAATAAAATGATTTATGCCACGTGCATCCAAACAAATTTTCAATCATTTTCCAAAATGAGTCAGTTGAATGTATTTACCAGTGTAAACTGACGTATTTTCCCAAAAAGACTGAATGCAGGTACTAAACGAAATTTGGCTGGATTATCTCCTAAGCATCAATAAAAGTCTCGCAAGCTTAGGATGCCAGAAGTCTGTTGAACCATTAACTGTTATTTTGTTTCGATCCATTCTGTGGTTAAACACCGGATATTGTGACTTTGATTACAATAAATAAATTCGGCTGTATCTTATTTTAAATTGCTTCCGTTGTGCATTATTATATTGTGTTGTTTGACTATTACGTTGCCAACCACGTCACGATACTCCCCCACCGGGCCCACCGGTGACACGTGGAAATCGGGGTGTGACGGGTTGGTATCAGAGCCAACACTGAGTGAATTGAACACTAGCCTTTTGTGTTTAATCTCGGTTACACAATTGCACATATCTAAACCTTCAAGTCTAGACTTATAACTTAGGACAAATTCCACCCTTTTGGTATTTGTTTTATCCTTTAAATTTTATATTTTTGTTATTGTTATCTCATGCTGTATTTACAGGAATAACGAGGATGCCTCCTAGATTTTTCCGAACGCGAGGACGCGGAAAGAGGCCAGTAGCCGCCCCCAACGACCATGAAGCAGGGCCGTCTAATACACGAGCTCCAGTTGCGACGGAAAGCGAGGACCCCCGCCGAAACAGGCGCAACCAGTTCGAACCAGCAAGGCGATCCGTTTCGCACAGTTCAACACCGCCAGTACAAAACACATATGGACCATACTCAGGAGACGAGCCTAACAACCCTCTACCTTCATATATACCACTGCAGAGGTCGTTGTCCCATCATTCCTATGGGGACCCCACACCTATCTTTAGAGGCCAGTTTAATCCGGCCGATTACCTGCAAGAACCCGTGGGTTTCAACCCACTAGGGCCAGACGATCACTTCTCCGGTGATCAAGCTGACGATATGGACGAGGATACGGACCCCGTCATGCCGGCAAGTGGTACTCCCAACCATCCGATCGAAATCTCCGACGGATCGTCCTTCCACGGATCACCCTACGGTGGTCCAGATAGTTTCCAAGCCTTATTTGATCAACACCAGTGGTATTATACACCATCGCACCACTCGTCGTCTCATGGGCAGCATCAGCAGCAGTCTCAACAGCAGCAGGAGCCACAGCCACAGCCGCATCATCAAGATTCATCCGAGGATCACCGATTTGTGGCAGTTACGCCACCACCTCCACCGCCACCAGTTCAACCGGCACCTCCTCAACCGCCAAGGCGTAGAAGAACCGGTGCCCGCATGTCGGTACGACCGGGGGGCTTCAATTTCGATTCCCCACGTCAGTCAAGTGCTAGTCACTACCCACCGCACTATGAGGACCCACAAATGGGTGGACCCTC
The DNA here is from genome assembly GCA_030545235.1 of Helianthus tuberosus. Lineage (NCBI taxonomy): Eukaryota > Viridiplantae > Streptophyta > Magnoliopsida > Asterales > Asteraceae > Helianthus > Helianthus tuberosus. Next base: position 16,593 of record JARYGA010039231.1, on the reverse strand, counting down.
CAACCCAACGATGCTTCAGCCGCCGCCAATGGGTTTTGACAACCCGATACCAGCATATACGAGTGGCATGGGATACAACCAGTTTGAACCCCCAACGCATCACAACTATGGGTACGCGGAGGCTGACCCGTACATGACAGCAACGAACTATAACGCCCAAGGAGCCTTTGGGGATCCATGGGGGGTGAGTTACCCAACTCAGGGATACTCTATACCTCCTAGACCCATTATCAGGACGCAGTCTCAGCCACCACGATTTTCTCCAAATAGGGAGGAAATTTTGCAGAGGTTGGAGCAGGTGGAACGAGAAGCACACGAGGATCGTAGGGAAAGACAAACATTCTTCCAAGGACTAATGGGTCTGATCAAAGGGAAGAACAAGAAGGATCGTTGAATTCTTCCATTGCTGTTGTATAAACCCCTGCGTGGGTGTATTTGTTTGTTAAGCTCCTACGAGGGCATGCTTGTTTGTTTTTAAAACCCCTACGTGGGTGTGTGGTTTGAATAAGTCCCTGCGTGGACTATTATATTATGTAGTCCCTGCATGGACATGTGTGATACTTAGCCCCTGCGTGGGCATGTGTGTTATTTAACCCCTGCGAGGGTAAGTATCTGTTTAACCCCTGCGAGGGTAAGGTTGTATTTGGAAGACCCGTTTAGGGCAAATGTGTAATATTCTAAATGAATTAATGAAATGGTTATTTCTATGATTATCATGATTGCCTTTTTGTGTGTAAATAATTACAAATGAAATAAATTAAAATCATTTTTATCTGCCTATGTAATTATTTAATTAAGGATCTTAAAGTGTGAAACCTAGCTTCGTGTCAATTATAAGACCGGGCCAAAATGGTAAGACCTGTTTAAAAAGATTCAAATCCCTGTTAACATCTTAAAACATGTTAACACTCCTGGCAGAAGTGATTCGTTACAATCACATGTCATTTTATATATATGAGGATTCTTTAGAAGATCCCAAACCCAATTATATGATCTCTGAATCATGGGTTAAGATCATCAATTAAGATGATCATATTTTACCATACGTTGGTAATATAATGCCTATGGGCTTTGCTCATTTCTACATGAGTCAAAAGACAGTTGTAGCTTTGACTCACTGTCTGAAAAAGGTAATAAAATATATTTAAACCTTAAAAGCCTTGATTCTCTGAAATCATAGCTTATAATTTAAATTGTCCATGTGACTAAGCCTTATGTGCTAATATATATATTGTTATTATCTATATTTAGGATAAATTTTAAATTGAAATCCTAAATTAGTACGATTAGTAAGTTAACCAATTTATGGTCTCTATTTACCATGGTTAACGAGCTACCCTAAGGGGTAACTCCATAATAAACTTCCAAAAATGAAATATTGTTCTTGTTTTCTGCAACAGTTCAATTCAAATGGCTGACTCAAATGAAATAAATAGCCATCCTGTGGAGCCGAATGAGAATGCCCAGATTACGTTAACGGGTGTTGAACTAAAAGCAATCATAGATGGCGCTATCACCCAGGCTTTGAATAGACAGTATGAGGAATACAGTGATACTCGAAGTAGGACCCACTCTGCATCACATTCAAAGCCCAGGACACATTCTGAGGCTCATAACAAGCCTCCTCCCAAAAAGAATGGACCCAAGAAAGATGGTGATGACCGTCAGTCCACCAACCGTCAAAGTGACCCATCCCAGCATATAGTACTGCATCAAGGACCCCGTAACAAGGGTTGCACTTACAAGTACTTCGTGTCTTGTAAACCCAGGGATTTTACTGGGGAAAAAGGAGCCGTCGACTGTATGACATGGCTGGATGAAATGGACATGGTGGTGGATATCAGCGGGTGCGCTGAAGGGGATATAGTTAAGTTTGTGTCACAGTCCTTCAAGGGTGAAGCATTGGCATGGTGGAGATCTCTAATGGAGGCCTCCGGAAAGATCCCGTTGTATAGCATGTCGTGGGATCAATTCATTGCCCTGATCAAAGAAAATTTATGCCCTCAACACGAGGTGGAGAAGATAGAATCCGACTTTCTATCCCTGGTGATGAAGAACCTCGATTGTCAAGCTTATCTGACAAGCTTCAATACACTGTCTCGGCTGGTTCCCTACCTGGTAACCCCGGAGCCAAAAAGAATCGCTCGCTTTATTGGTGGTTTGGAACCCGAGATCAAGTCCAGTGTAAAGGCTTCTCGGCCAGTTACCTTCAGGTCTGTAACTGACCTTTCCTTATCCCTCACTCTGGATGCGGTACGGCAGAGATCGCAGAGGAATAAGGCGGCCGAGAAGAGGAAGAGTGAAGATGATGGTTCGCGAAGGTCGAATAAGAAACACCGTGGGAACGGTGATAACAAAAAGGGATCTGAGTCGAGGAAGGATGGGCATAAGTCTGATGAGAAGCCCAGGTGTAAAATTTGCAAGAAGCAGCACTATGGAAAGTGCAGACTAGAGTCAAGCTCTCAGACTCAGTCAAAATCATTTGCTTGTGGAATTTGCAAGTCCCCGGACCATAAAACCCTGGATTGCAAAAAGATAAAAGACGCAACGTGCTACCGTTGCAATGAGAAGGGGCACATCAAGACCAACTGCCCAAAATACAACAAGAAGCCTGAGGAGGCTAAGAAGACTAACGCCAGAGTCTTCAGAATGGATGCGAAAGAAGCTGTGCAGGACGGTAATGTCATAACAGGTACTTTCCTTGTAAATGATGTCTTTACAAGAGTACTTTTTGATTCAGGCGCAGATAAGTCTTTCGTAGATCATAAGTTTTGTAAATTGTTGAATTTACCTGTCAAAACCTTAAACGCAAACTATGAGGTAGAATTAGCAGATGGTACCATAGAAACCGTCTCTACTGTGTTAGATGGATGTGTTATATCCATTAAGAACAATTCTTTTCCTCTGTCTCTACTTCCGTTTAAGTTAGCCGGTTTTGACATAGTTCTGGGTATGGACTGGTTATCTCATAACCAGGCCCAAATCGTCTGTAACATGAAGCAAGTAGTGATAAAGACTCCGTCTGGTGAGTCACTTACCATTCGGGGAGATACCCAGTATGGACTACCTGAGCACGTGACTATGCTCAAGGCTTCCAAGTGTTTGAAGAAGGGGTGTGTCATCTACATGGCACAGGTGATTATTGATGAGCCCAAACCGAAGTTAGAAGACATCCCTGTCATCTCTGAATACCCAGAAGTGTTTCCTGAAGATCTACCTGGGTTACCACCAGATAGACAAGTCGAATTCAGGATCGATATCATCCCCGGAGCAGCACCTGTTGCTAGAGCTCCATACAGATTGGCACCCACAGAAATGAAGGAGTTGCGGACGCAGCTAGATGAATTACTGGCTAAGGGTTTCATTCGACCTAGTTCATCTCCTTGGGGAGCGCCAATCCTATTTGTCAAGAAGAAGGATGGGTCGATGCGTCTGTGCATCGACTATCGCGAGCTTAATAAAGTCACGATCAAGAATAGATATCCATTACCCAGGATCGACGATTTGTTCGACCAGCTTCAAGGGGCAAGTTACTTCTCAAAGATTGATTTGAGGTCAGGCTACCATCAGTTGAAGGTCAAAGATGAAGACGTTCACAAGACTGCATTTAGGACTCGTTACGGTCACTACGAGTACCTAGTGATGCCTTTTGGGCTCACTAATGCACCAGCCGCATTCATGGATCTCATGAATCGCGTCTGCAAACCTTACTTAGATAAGTTTGTTATCGTCTTCATCGATGACATCCTTATTTATTCTAAGAATCAAGCTGACCATGAGAAACACCTTCGTTGTATTCTCAAACTCCTACATCGGGAGAAGCTCTATGCCAAATTCTCTAAGTGTGAATTTTGGTTACGAGAAGTCCAATTTCTTGGACACGTGGTCAGTGAGCGTGGTATCCAAGTGGATCCCGCTAAAGTTGAAGCTGTTATGAATTGGCAAGAGCCAAAGACGCCTACGGAGATTCGTAGCTTCCTGGGATTGGCAGGATATTACAGGCGTTTTATTGAAAATTTTTCAAGGATTGTTGCACCCCTAACTTCCTTGACCAAGAAGAAAGTAAAGTTCGTTTGGGGCCCTAAGCAGCAAGAGTCCTTCGATGTTTTGAAACAAAAGTTGAGCAACGCTCCTGTGCTTACATTACCTGAAGGCGCTGAAGAATTTGTAGTTTATTGTGATGCATCACACACTGGCATGGGGTGTGTGCTTATGCAGAAAGGCAAGGTGATTGCCTATGCATCACGACAGTTAAAGGTGCACGAAAAGAATTACACCACCCATGACTTGGAATTGGGTGCCGTTGTGTTCGCACTAAAACTGTGGAGGCATTATCTTTATGGAATCAAGTTTGTAATCTATTCTGATCACAAGAGCCTCCAGCATCTGTTTAATTAGAAAGAATTAAATATGAGGCAACGCTGTTGGATGGAAACTTTAAATGATTATGATTGTGAAATCAAATACCATCCCGGCAAAGCGAATGTAGTCGCTGACGCCTTGAGCAGAAAGGAAAGGGTTAAACCCATTCGAATCAATGCCAAGCGCATGGAAATAAAGAACAGTTTGATAGAAAGGGTGTTAGCTGCACAGAAGGAAGCTGTGTTGGAAGCTAACTATCCTAATGAAAAGTTAGGAGTAACTGAGGAGCAGTTAACTCTTAGCAAGGACGGAATTCTACGATTAAATGGACGAATATGGGTTCCAATTTTTGGAGGACTTCGTGATGTAATTCTCCAAGAAGCCCACAGTTCCAAATACTCCGTCCATCCTGGAGCCGATAAGATGTACCAGGATCTAAAGGCAAATTATTGGTGGATAGGCTTGAAAAAGTCTATAGCCGCCCATGTAGCAAAATGCTTGACATGTGCGCAAGTCAAAGCCGAGCATCAGAAACCGTCAGGTTTGCTACAACAGCCTGAACTTCCTACTTGGAAGTGGGAAATGGTAACTATGGATTTTATTACCAAGTTACCCAAGACGAGAAAAGGCAATGATACAATATGGGTTATAGTTGACAGACTGACTAAGTCAGCTCATTTTCTACCCATCAAGGAGACTTATAGCTCCGATATGTTAGCCCAGTTATACGTTGATAAGATTGTAGCCTTACATGGCATACCTGTAGCTATTATCTCTGATAGAGATACTAGGTACACGTCACATTTTTGGAAAAGCTTCCAGCAATCTTTGGGCACACGTTTGAACTTTAGTATGGCTTACCATCCTCAGACAGACGGTCAGAGTGAGCGTACTATTCAAACGTTGGAAGACATGCTGCGTGCATGTGCGATCGATTTGGGAGGTAGCTGGGATAAGAACCTACCATTGATCGAATTCTCCTACAACAATAGCTACCATACCAGCATAAAGGCTGCGCCTTTTGAGGCATTATACGGTAGAAAGTGTAGATCGCCTGTTTGTTGGGCGGAGGTTGGAGAAGTCCAGTTATCAGGACCAGAGATCGTGTTTGAAACAACGGACAAGATTGTCCAGATTCGTAACAATCTCCAAGCTGCCCGGAATAGGCAGAAGAGTTACGCTGATCCTAGTCATAAGGATTTTCACTTCGAAGTAGGTGAAAAAGTTCTACTAAAAGTGTCACCCTGGAAAGGAGTGATGCGATTTGGTAAGAAGGGCAAGCTAAGCCCGAGATACATAGGACCTTTCGAGGTTATCGAACGTGTTGGGTCAGTTGCCTATAAGTTGAACTTACAAGAAGAGCTCAGTGGAATTCACAATGTGTTCCACATCTGCAATCTGAAGAAGTGTTCCGCTGACGAATCACATGTCATGCCACATACAGATGTGCATATAGACGCGAGCTTAAAATTTGTGGAAAAACCTTTGTCGATTGAAGATCGACAGGTGAGAAAGCTTCGGAGAAAGCATATACCTTTTGTTAAGGTCAAATGGGATGCCCGTAGAGGTCCTGATTTCACGTGGGAGGTTGAATCCACGATGAAAGAAAAGTACCCTTATTTGTTTCAGTAAATCTCGGGTCGAGATTTATTTTAAGGGGGTGAGGATGTAACACCTCAAAATTTCGTGTTTAATAAGATGACGACACGTGTCATGTATGACGAAAACACGTTGTGAACCCGGATTAAATAAAAATGTTTTGGTAGGATTTAAAGATGGCGTCATGTAAATGTTACCTCTGAACGATCTCATATAAATCCCAAGACCCAAAGTTTTTATATATTAAACATCTATCATGCCTAAAATCCAGAAATGGGTTGACAAAATTAAATCGGAAGTGCATGATAAGATCCCACAAAGAAAAGAATGGTAAACCTTAACTTTCGGTACTTGTTTTTGGTTTCAAAGTGAAACAAATTGAAATGGTAGGGTATACAACTGATAATTGAAGTCCCACATGGTAAATAATAAGCCCACAATTCGTTTATACCCACTTGACCCTTCAAAACGTCAAAGAACAACAATTTTCCGCGTCAGACAGCAGGCTTACGGACCGTAAGCCATCCTTTACGGTCCGTAAAGATATGCCCAGCGATGAGAAAACAGGCTGCAGCCTGTTTAACGCGAATCTGACCATTTCAGCCGGTTTTTCTCAATCTTGGGCGATCCCTAAAATGTTTTTAGGGTAGTAGGAACACTTGTAAACAACTTATGGTTAGTTATAGCCTTTGTTGTCAACAAATCATGGTGTTTAAAGATCTATATAAAGCTCATTCCTTCACAACATTTCCTCACACCTTCTCCTGCATTATGGGATCATTTCTGGAGCTCAAGCTTGCTTCCTAGTGATCATATCTCGTGCATAGGACTTCAGTAAGTATTCTTGTCCTTCCCTAGTTGTGTTTAGCTTAGTTAATTAGCTAAAAGTCAAACCGTCGTAATTACGGTTTGACTTCGAGATTAGTCACTAATGGCTCAGTCTTATCTCGAATTAAAAGTAGTTATAGGATGGTATTTATGTGGGTAATAAAAACCCAAAAGGGTTTCCCCTGATCACCATCCTAACCAGGTCAATTGTCGGGTCAAACCTTTACTTAAAAAGTCAACGTAATGCTTAAAATGTCATTTATGCATAATTAGCTATCTAGATCACATATAACCTGTTTGATTATTGTTATAACTTAGTAATAAGTTTAAGAACATGTCCAAACATGTTCAACCCGACCATTTCCTGTTTAGACCCGGTTCGGAACCGAAAGTCACATAGTTTGACTTTCACGTTGACTTTCAGTTCTGACCCGTTTGGGCATATTTTAGAAATGCCTCAGAGCTTTAATTGGATTAGGATACATGTTAGAACAACCCTCTGTGATCATACACCTTGGTTCACTAGTTATCCAATTAATATGCATATTTCCGTTAATTGCTCGTACGTTGACCGTTATGCCCTTATTACCTTAAATCATGATTTATGAAAATGTAAAAGTGTAGAAACCTTAGTTACTGATATATAAACTTGGATGCAAAGTTTGACATCAGTTTGACTTGTAGGTTAAGAGTTATGCTCATTGTCGCTAAATTAAAACTTTATGTTAACAAAATGGCGTAATTAGCGTATAGCCTAGTTAAACATACTTTTTGGTATCAAACTTAATACCCACTGATGTAATATATTATTTTGGGATTTTTAAATATTTTTAATTAATTTTAGGGTGAGCATAACTCATAGTCGTAGGCTTAATTCGGTAATTGTCGGTTTTGCCCTTACGGGCCATAAAATGAGTTTTACATGTCTAAACGACCCCAAAACTTTTGCCACTGATTAGTTATGATAAATAAATTATTTTAAGCCTTCTGGAAATATAAAAATATCAGATTTAAGTATCGAACCCGATAATGGCCTTTAATCGCCTTAATTAGCGTTTTTAGCGCAAAGTATGTTTTAAAATCATATTGGACATACTCGGATTGATACCTACTGATATAAGAGACAAATTATCATATTTTAACAGTAAGCAAAGGTTGATAAACTCAGACTTCAGTTTTGAGCTTTTCGGCTTATGTGAAATTACCAAAATACCCCTACGGGGCCTAGTTTGGTTAAGGATGATAAATTTCACATATACACTTTAGCCTACTGTTATAACTCATCAAATTGAGTATGTTTGCTGTTTACATCAGACCTGTAACTCAGTTAAACATTTAAACTCTTTTACAAACCTTAAAATGACCAAACTACCCCTACGGGGCATAGTTTGTGTTTAAACTAGTTCGGGGCATAACGAAAGACATCCTACTGATGTTACAACATATTTGAAGCATATTAACTTAGGAAACCTGTATATAGCTCTCATGACTACCCGTCACGCTTATTACGCGTACGGTTCGGTTTATGTAACAAGTTTACATAAATTAGCCGAAACGGGTCAAACCTTAACGGTTTTATCTCAAAATCCAGAATGTGAATAATAAACCCATATTAAACAAGTCTTCAAACTTGTCGGGTCTGAATCACATTCTATCCGGTCTTCGCTTAATCGTGCGTACGAACCGTATCTTCGAAACTAGTCGGTCTAAGCTTAAGCTTAATTAAAGAACCGCTAGGATTCTAATAGGTTATATTTAACCTTCGTTCCAGATTAGGAGAACCAGTAAAAGATACTTGCTATTCTGCTTATTGTGATTTATACTTGCATCAGGTAAATACTTTTAACTTATTTTCCCTATACGGGCTTGGGTTACGGTACATAGCGTACCGCTTGATCGGGCATCAAATCTCCACGCTTAGTGGGTAGTTGAATAATTTGATCGGCTCGTTTTAAACAGATTTGTTTACTTTACAGCCTTTGGGGGGTTAATGACCATGTCCCGGATATCCCTGGCATCATCTTACGAGATGGCCACGACCTGAGCACGGGGTGTAGGCGTACTCCCGTGTATAACTCACTTAAAGTGGTGTGTCTATTGATCTTTAACCCGGATACGTTCCGGGCTACTGAACGCATAAGTAACATGTAATTCGTTCACAAGATTATATATTACATAATTCTCCCAAGTTAAATAAAATGATTTATGCCACGTGCATCCAAACAAATTTTCAATCATTTTCCAAAATGAGTCAGTTGAATGTATTTACCAGTGTAAACTGACGTATTTTCCCAAAAAGACTGAATGCAGGTACTAAACGAAATTTGGCTGGATTATCTCCTAAGCATCAATAAAAGTCTCGCAAGCTTAGGATGCCAGAAGTCTGTTGAACCATTAACTGTTATTTTGTTTCGATCCATTCTGTGGTTAAACACCGGATATTGTGACTTTGATTACAATAAATAAATTCGGCTGTATCTTATTTTAAATTGCTTCCGCTGTGCATTATTATATTGTGTTGTTTGACTATTACGTTGCCAACCACGTCACGATACTCCCCCACCGGGCCCACCGGTGACACGTGGAAATCGGGGTGTGACACTAAATAGATAAAAGGGAACGAACCAACCTCACTTTTGAGCAAACTCGCCATCCGAGCCACCTCACTGTCGCTTATTCCTACCCCATATAATTTGCTCTTAGTGCGGTTAATTTTGAGACCAGAGACCAACTGTAACCATCTTAGAATGCGATTTAAGGTGAGGATGTTTTGATCCGACCTATCTCCGATGAAAATAACATCGTCCGCGTAACAAAGATGGGAGATATAAGGGCCATTATTAGGAAGTTGGCAGCCGTGAAACAGGCCCAAATTGCACGCTCTATTCATTATCATACTAACGATTTCCATCGCTATAATGAATAAAAAAAGGGGAGAGGGGGTCGCCTTGCCTAAGACCACGCTTAAAGTTGAACTCTTTGGTTGGCGACCCATTTATTAAAACCGAGCCCCTCCTGGAAGTAAGACAGCCCTTGATCCACGAAACCCACTTCTCCGGGAATGACATATTCTCCATCATGCGAATCAAAAATTTCCAATTTAGAGAGTCGTAGGCTTTTTCGAAATCAACTTTGAAAACAGCCAGTTTGGTTTTAGATTTCTTAGCCCACGCGACCGTCTCACTCACAATCAAAGGACTATCCAAAATATTCCGCCCCCCGACGAAGGCCGATTGAAACGTAGATGAAACCTCGTTAATAACAACCTTGAGTCTATTAGCCAGAACCTTGGCTAGTATCTTGTACAGAGAACCCACGAGCGAAATAGGCCGGAAATTGGAAAGGTCTTGCGGGTCATTGGTTTTAGGGATGAGAGGAATGAAGGCGGAGTTGCACCCAAGGTTTAGAGTACCAGAATGATGAAAGTCGTTCATGAACCCCGTAATAAGAGGTTTCAATTTATCCCAAAACAACTTAAAGAATTTCAAAGAAAAACCGTCGGGGCCCGGCGCTTTGTTCCCATCACAGCTCTTTATTGCCAGCAAAATTTCTTTCTCTGAAAAACTCTCGCAAAGAAAAGTACCACTCCGGGCCGATAAAGATGGCAGCTCGAAAGTAATGAATTCAGGACGACGTCTAATCGGTTTTGAAAACAGTTTTTTAAACCATCTCTTTAATCTCGGAAGGCTCAGTAGTATACCTGGTCTGAAAAAACAAACCATTGATTCTGTTCCGAGCGAGATTAACCGCAATAGCCTTATGAAAATAAGCACTGTTTTTGTCCCCGTATTTCAACCAATTAGCTCGAGATTTCTGTTGGAGATCCTTAGCCTTGATCGTCTCCAATTTGTTAATCTTCACCCTACACTCCATTCTGAACTGTTTGTCCTCCTCAGATAAGGACCCCACTGTGGCTTTATTTTCGATACTTTCCACAGCAGAAAGCAAGTCCAACATCTCCTTATTTTCATTTAAACTCTTGTCCTTTCTCCACTTCTTAATAGCTAATTTTAGAATTATTAAAAGCCTAGCCAACTCCACTCCCCAATTACCAGCAGAAATATTCAAGTGGTCACCTCCATTAACAGAAGACAAAGCCTTATCAACTAACTCCACTAGGTCATGATCCCCGACCCACGAATTAAAGAATTTAAACGGGATGGGACCGAAATCAATGGCCAGACAAGACAAAGAAATTGGGCAATGGTCTGATAAGCTTCTTCTAAGCACTGCCGATCTAGCGTTTGGCCATAAACTCAAAAACAAATCGTTAACGAGGAAACGGTCAAGTTTGCTCATCTTGACGTCTTTGTGACCAGAAAAGTATGTAAACTTACCTCCGGACATCGGGTATTCCAGAAGGCCAGAGTTAGAAATAAAGCCATTAAAGGCGTCAGATGAACTGCGATCGAATCTCGAGTTGACCCTTTCCTCTTCAGTCCGAACTTCGTTAAAGTCCCCCATCAAGACCCAAGCCCCAACAACCTGGTTAATCAGCCCAGCTAAGTCGATCCACAGAGCTCTTCTACTCGAAGCATCATTGGGAGCGTGTAAGTTCACCACGTTGATTCTGTCCTCAACACCCGAAATGAACCCGGAAAGAACCATAAACCTTTGGTTTTTAAGGACCTGAGTCACAGTGAAGACATCGGGATTCCAGATCGACACGAGACCCCCGGATCTACCGACAGAGTTGACCACAGCGACTTCCAATTTTGACTTGTCCCACAGCTTACGAATGAAAAAATCCGACAAATCACTTGAGTGTGTTTCCTGCAAACCAAGAAAATCAGCCTTCATAGAACATTTAATGCTCCGAATCCAATGACCTTTACGCGAATCCGATAACCCGTTGACGTTAATGGAAACAAAATTCATTTGCCAAAGCTGGTCTCCATTTCCCCATTAACCAAAATTTTCACCTGATTCTCAAATCCAACAACTCCAGTCCCAATAGCAGCGCCGAATTCCAGCGTACGAGCAACTTCCTCTTCGAAATTTAAGCGGACCTGCTCATCTTCATCGGTTTCCCCCACTAAATCTTCCTGAGCTTCTCTTGTCTCTGGGATTCCTTTTGCCCTAGTTTCCTCTTCCACCATTCTTAAAACCTCTTCTAAGTTAAACGGGTCAGAGGTCATTGAGTGTTCCACTTCTAAGTTAAGATCTGGAACATTAAAGGATTGGGCCTGACTATTGGGCCTAGGTCTTCATTTAGTCCTAATAGTAATAAGGCTGGGCCTTTCAATCTCTAAACCAGGGCTTTTACTAGCCGACTGTGAGTGATCCACCTGCACCTCGGGCCCCACAAAGTCTCTCTCTACATCATCAGCAAAAACAGGCTGTGTCAGATCCTTTTGAATAGCTTGTTCCTGCACATGCGTCGCATCCTTGGAGCACTCAACAGACTTTAGATTTCCCATGCACGTAGAGGGGGATCGACTCATGCGTCCGATAGAATTCCTACCGGAACTTGCCGGAAACTGATCAAATTCCGACGACCTACCTGATAATTCCGACGCTGAATCCCCCGAATTCAAAAAGTCCGGACTCCATTGTCCGACGATTTCCTCCACCCAGACTTTAACGACTTGATCCTTCCATTTTAGGGAGATTTCCTTAGAAACCCTTTTGCCTGAGTTAACTAAAATTGCCAATCTGTCTTCCGCCATATTGCCGTCGGACGCTTCAACATCGGATTTAACTAATACACGGCCGCATCTCTCTCCTATCTTATTGAAGACATGCCGATCCCATAGCGTAACCGGAACACCCAAAATCTTAACCCAGGCAACCCTCTCGTAGATAGGAGGGATCCCGTCCCAGACATACACTCTTGAAAACCACTTTTCCCACTCCTCTGCTTTGCGTATTCGGAACTCTTCTGCATCCTCGGGGCTTAAGAAACATAATAAAACCTTCAACCCACCCAGATATCTTAGCTCAAAGCCCTCCTCCATAAAACCTGTTAGGTAGACTAACAAGTTATTAAGAATATCCAAGTCCTTGGCTTCGCCAATAAGAGATTTGAATTCCCATTTTTTCTTAGTATCTGTGTTCAACGGGGGTAGGTCTAGAATAATATCCGAACTGGATTCCAAATTAACCGTGATGGGGTTTACTACTGAACTGTACGTCCTCGAACCTGGTTGATACATGGCATTCTTTCCGGTCTCCATACCCGATTTGGATACCTGAACCGGCGGGTGAAGTCTAGAGAAAACAGAAACTCTATCACCCGAGTTAATCGGCTCAATCTTGCTCCCAAACCTGTCAAATTTGGCTAGACTTACATCAAGAATGGCCCCATCAATCCGAACTTCTTTCAGTCTATCAATCCAAACAGACGGGTCTTTGACGTTAGAAAGCTTAATGAAACCAAACTTGTTACCCGCCCGATCTTTTTTGAAGGGGATGAACGCATCCTCAAGATTCTCGAAATGTTCAAAAGCTTTCCACAGATTAAATCTCGAGCACGAGTCCGGGAGATTAGTAATAAAAAACGAGGTAGCATTTCGAAGTCTGGCTTCTCTATTCAAGAAGACTTTATCCTTTCTATATTCCGATCTGCTAAGAATGGTATTCCAACTGTTAGGCTGCTTCTTCCAAACACACTTGCCCATGGTGGGAACGAAAAACAAAGGAAGACAGGAACCGCGAAGACGCGACCTCGGGCCACGGAAACCTTTAAAAGGTTAATAGGATTCGAACCAGTCTAGCTAAATTATACACGATAGCCACGACCGGTATCAGACCTACTAAGCAATCAAGAGAAACCGGGAAACCGAGGAAGTCGCGAGAAGACGAGAAACACAAGCACAGAGACAAAAAACCCGGCCCGAAAGTCGAATGGGGGAGACCACAGGACAGAATAGAGAGGAAGGTAGAGCTCAGGGCAAGAACCGGGACACCCTGAGAACCTATCGCGCTATTCCGGCGAGTTTATCCCCGTCGAGCACTCCCGGCGGCGGTGAGAAAAGGTGCCTGTTTTGAATGGTTGGAATTCTTTTACTGAAAAATTTGAGTTTTTACATTCACGAGGTTATGTTGCACATTTTCCCCACCACTATAAATTTGAGTCGACCCTACTTAGAATAAGAAGAGAAAAAAATATTATCTGTCTATTATAACAAACCTGAATCATACCGACCCAGATAATTGTAAAAGAAGATAAATATTTGTTTACAAGAATTGCATTTTTTATTTAAAAACAAATTTCTTTAATTAACTAAAGTTCACTTTTTTCAATTAATAATAATTGCAAAAATAATCAACACTATTATTTCATCTATTTTTTTATTGGGTAAACTTGCACACCATGAGTGATAGAATGTAAATCCCTTGCCTTTTCATTATCACCAATCCAATATAAATAGTACAAAACAGAATCGCCTAAACTAGAGGCAATATTTACAATTAACAATATACAATCGTTTCCTAATATATACATATTCTATTACACCCTCGCAGTCGAAGCGTTGGGAGGCCGAATGCTTAGACTGGTTCTGAAGTCATCGAATAGGACACGAGGGAGGCCTTTGGTAAATATGTCAGCGATCTGATGGCGAGAAGGCACATGAAGGACTCTAATGTGACCGCGTTGAACCTTTTCACGAACAAAGTGTATATCCAGCTCGATGTGCTTAGTCCGCTGATGTTGAACTGGATCACCTATCACCAAAACCCGCCGCCGCATCTTCTTCCTCGGACGCCTCAGCCGCTGACAAGGCTGAAGCGGCGGCTGCCGATGCCATATGGTCCCGCCTGGATGCTCTTGTACTCCAGTGGATTTATGCCACCATATCCCCTGCTCTTCTGCATACTATCCTCAAACCCGGACAGACCGCTCATGCCGCCTGGACTTCGGTTGAAAGCGAATTTAACGACAACAAGAATACCCGGGAAGTTTTTGTAGGCCAAGAATTTCTAACCTGTTTCTTGAGAATTTCCCGTCTATGGCAGACTACTGTCAGCAGGCCAAGCACCTGGCCGATCAACTTGATAGTGTTGGCTCACTGGTTGATGATCGCATGTTTGTTCTCAAAATCCTAACCGGCCTCACCGAGCAATATGACGGGATATCTACTGTGCTCCAGAATTGTGACCCGTTACCGGACTTTAATGAAGTCCGCTCTCGCCTGACCATGGAAGAAACTAAGAAAAAGAGACACGCCACTCGAGCCACCCAGTCTTCCGCCACAACCCTCGCCGCCACTGTGAACACTCCTACACAAAACTCCACTCAACCGGCCTCCTCCTATGCCTCCTCCGATCGCAGCCGCGGTCGGGCTCGAGGCCGTGGACGTGGTCGGGGCCGTGGTTCCTCCACCGGTGGCCGCGGGTATGCTCAGCAACCTCATCCTTCTTCCCCTAAAGATCCTAACCTAATTCTCCCTCTCTTCCCTGCCGCCATCCTCACCCCCCACCTCTATTTTTCGACTTCTTCTTCACCAATCCTCTGTCATGGATTCCAAACTCCATCCCCCCTCACTGTCTCAAACAT
Source organism: Helianthus tuberosus (assembly GCA_030545235.1). NCBI lineage: Eukaryota > Viridiplantae > Streptophyta > Magnoliopsida > Asterales > Asteraceae > Helianthus > Helianthus tuberosus. The sequence goes on along the minus strand of JARYGA010039231.1, from coordinate 1,304 downwards.
CAAGACTCATGTTCCCATTATTCTTGACAAAGACTCCACTCATTATACAACTTGGAAAACCTTATTCAAGGTTCACTGCCAAATTTATGATGTCATGGTATCAACCTTCTACGTTCGTTGCAGTTTCTCAAGATCGCTGGCACCAACGCTTGGGACATCCCGGCAACACTTTATTGCATTCGTTAAAACTTTCTTCTTTTATCGATTGTGGTGAGACTTTTAGCCCGGTGGTCAAACCGGCCACTATTCGGATGGTTCTCTCTCTTGCGTTAGCCAAGTCCTGGCAGATCCATCAGCTCGATGTAACCAATGTAAATCCCTTGCCTTCTCATTATCACCAATCCAATATAAATAGTACAAAACAGAATCGCCTAAACTAGAGGCAATATTTACAATTAACAATATACAATCGTTTCCTAATATATACATATTCTATTACACCCCCGCAGTCGAAGCGTTGGGAGGCCGAATGCTTAGACTGGTTCTGAAGTCATCGAATAGGACACGAGGGAGGCCTTTGGTGAATATGTCAGCGATCTGATGGCGAGAAGGCACATGAAGGACTCTAATGTGACTGTGTTGAACCTGTTCACGAACAAAGTGTATATCCAACTCGATGTGCTTAGTCCGCTGATGTCACGCCCCAACCAATTGCGGAAACATCGGGATGAGACGAAGTGTGAAGATTGCTAGAGACTTCATAACGCTATTTGTGTCAATATTTAATAAACCGATTTCATTTCATAAAGTAAATTGTCAACATTACAAGGAATTCAAATAACAACAAGTTCAAAAGAAATACATAACAACATAAGCAAAATTTGATACAACATTTAAACCTAAACGTCTATATGTGTATCTAGTCATCAACGTTACTTCATTTCATAGCATCAACATCATTAACCTGTAACATGTTAAAATAAAGTTCAATGCAAAAGCAAAGGCGAGTACACAAGGTTTAAATAGTATAGCATAAGTATAAAGCATTTTACTCGAATCCACATGGCAATTTGTATACAAGGTAACTAGTGTCACGACCCCCGACCCACCCTGGACGGAATCGGGATCCGCGAACAGTCAAGTGGTACCGGTGATTATTTTGAAAAATATTGCAGCGGAAATTTCATCAGGACCGTGAGTTAGGAAAAATATCAGAGTTTAGAAAACACCGGATTTTATTTATTAAATAGACGGGATAAACCCATATTTTACAAAGGTAGCTTTAATAAGGGATAAACCAAATTACATAAAACAATATTTCTTAATTTGATTTAATTAATAAAATAAGCCACTTCTTGAAGCCT
>JARYGA010039230.1:0-45931 GCA_030545235.1 Helianthus tuberosus | reverse complement strand
TTGGCACTTCATTAGTTAACCAAATGCTGAATTTTGTACCTAGAGTATGTTTTAGGCACATCCGGTCAATGTATCTCATTCCTAGTGACGCAGTTCTACAACCCTTATATTCCTACACTCACCACTAGTGTAGCAAACTATCTCAGGCTCTTACAGGCCTTAGAGGCAGTACTTGCCTGGTGCTGGCTATAACAGCACGTTTAATAGGTTATCCGTTCATTGTGCTACTGTGCGTTTGGTGCATCAAGGTTGTCACAAAGGTGCTGTAAGCAAAACATGGAGTGACAGCAAGTAAAGTATGATGCAAGTAAGTACATGTATTAGCATTCAAGTAGCAGTTTATCCACATATTCAATTAAGCACAGTAATTAAGCAGTAATTAATTATTAATTAAGTCGTACGGATACCTGGTTTGGTGAGGGTTGTCACATTGGTTTACTAAAACAAATGTTTTGGGGTTAAGAATCATGGCTACAAGATTTTATAAATTATAACCATCTTGATTTGAGTTGGTTATTCATGTTGCAATGCTATACACTTTTCAAAACAAGGTTTTCGAGGTATTGCAAAATATATGTAAACAAGCCATGATTCCGATACTCTTACAAAACCTATGTACTCGCCAGCATTTCTTTGCTAACTATGTTTTTACATATGTTTCAGGTGATAATGCTTGATGTTGGTTGCTAGGAAGCAAGATCACTTAGGATCCGGACGTGGCTTTAGTGACTTAAAAACGATAATAGACGATGTTTAATTTGTTTGTTTGGTTTTAAGACAATGTACATTACTTAATGAATCAATAAAACGAAACTTTGAATTACCATGGTTGTGAAACGATGATTCTGTTACAACACTCCCCGACGTTTCCACCACGGTTTGTTGTTTTAACGTGGTCGGGGTGTGACAGAAGAGTTGGTATCAGAGCCAATGGTTATAGGGAATTAGGTTATTAGTAATGCTTTGACCTAGACTATAACTTTCTAGGACCCCAACGCAAGTTTACTTGTGTCTATATTTTAAAACAATACCGTCACCTATCCTTAGGTGATAACCACAACGAGAACACAATAACAAATCCACTTCGAAAATTAATCATCTATCCTTGGATGATTGATTGTAAGGTTTTGAACCCTTCTAGTTTGATTCATTTTCGGCTTTATTTTCAAAATCTCGTCAAAGTTTGGGTCTAAATAATGTGAACACGTGCAAACTGGAAGAGTGAATGCCCGTACCCTGAGTTTTCTGTCTAAGGCTAGAGTGTTCGTACAAATCCGCAGTATCAGACCAGTCACTCTTACCTGGGAACTCTTGGGGTGAGTGTTCATTTATAGGCGAGCATGTCTTCAGTGATACATTATTATGATCCATTTACTTTGATTAGTCACTGCGTGTCGTTTGTTTGTTCGAGGTAACGAACAAATGATCGCACTCCTTGTGTTTTGTCGATGTTTTCAATACCTCTTTTGTTCCTCCAATTGTCAACCTCACTCGTTTCTCATGTTTCCTTGTTAGACAATGCCTCCTCGACGCGATGCTCAAACTTTTACCGCTGAAGAAGTCGCAGCCCTTGTCTCTCAGCAAATGGCTGCTGTACTTCCAGGCTTAGTGACCCAAATCCATGAGCTTTACAATAACAATAATAACAACAATAACGCACAGTGTAATTTCAAGAATTTTAATTCTGCAAAGCCGCTTAAGTTTTCTGGGTCACAAGGAGCAACTGCGCTCCTGCAGTGGTTCGAGAGTATCGAGAGCACATTCAGACATGTGCAGTGTCCGAATGCGCGTAAGGTTGAATTTGCTTCAAGCGTGTTTGAGAAGCGAGCTCTTACATGGTGGAATGGAGTGATGCGTGATAGGGGTGCCGAAGTGGCATTAGCACAAATTTGGAAAGAGCTCCGAGCACTCATGATGAGAGAGTTCTGTCCCCGTCACGAGATTCGAGCTTTGGAATGAGAATTCGATGATTTGAAACAAAGACGGGGGAGAACACCGTGCGTATACGGATCGATTTGAGGAGCTCAGTTATTTGTGTCCCACTATGGTTACCCCTCTGGAGAAAGCAATCGAGAGGTATATCGATGGTTTACCCGATTCCATTCAGGATATTGTGACCGGTGTTAATCCTACTACCGTTCATCAAGCTATCGAGTTGTCTGCTACCCTGACTGAGTCTCAAGTCAGGAAGGGTAAACTTACCCGCAAGGGTGATAAAAAGAAGTTAACCGATTCTGACAAGGGTAAGGGTAAGAAGCAGGGTGAGTCTTCTAAAAAGTCAAGGAAGCGCAAGGCTTACCAGAACTTTGCTGTCACCAATCAGACTGCTCAGAACCCACCGGCTCAACCTCCTGCAAAGAAAGCATACGCTGGTACCGCACCTCACTGTGCTCGATGTAATGGTCACCATGTTGCCCAGCAGGCCTGTAAACAGTGTGCTTCGTGTGGTAGACTTGGGCATTTGGCCAATATTTGTCGTTTTGGTCAAAATCAGGCTGCTCAGGTCCCAGCACAAGTTCAGGGGAATGCTGCGAGATTCCCACCTGGTTCGTGTTTCAATTGCGGAGAAATGGGTCATTACCGCAACAATTGCCCGAGATTGGTAAATGCAAATGTCAATCCGAATGCAAACGCGAACGCAAATGTGAACCCCGCTCGTGGACAAGCATTCAATCGGAACGCGAACGAGGCAAGGGCAGACAACGAAGTTCTTAACGGTACGTTCCTTGTTAACAATCAACTTGCATCTGTTCTTTTTTATTCTGGTGCCGATAGGAGTTTTGTTTCGTTATCCTTTGAGCCTTTACTTGCGATACCTAGAACTAAACTAAGGAAACCCTTATCTGTTGAAGTTGCTACTGGTAAACCTCTCGTACTCGATTCTGTTATTCTTGGTTGTCAATTGAACCTCGATAACCATCTTTTTCCCATTGACCTCGTACCAATGCAACTTGGGAGTTTCGACATTATCGTGGGGATGGATTGGTTAACCAAACATCATGCTGAGGTTGTTTGTTTCGATAAGATCATCCGTATTCCTCTTTCGTCTGGTGATGTCCTAGAGGTTCGTGGCGAGAAACCATCTGGTGGTTTGAAACTCATGTCGTGCACAAAGGCCCAAAGTTACTTACGAAAGGGATATGTTGCTTTTCTGGCACATGTCACCGAGGAGAAAGGCAAAAACAAGAGTATTCAGGATATTCCAATTGTTCGGGATTATCCAGAGGTGTTTCCTGATGAACTGCCTGGTTTGCCTCCAGTTCGTCAAGTCGAGTTTCATATTGACCTTGTACCCAATGCTAACCCGATTGCGAAAGCACCTTATCGTCTTGCACCGTCGGAGATGCAAGAGTTATCTAAACAGCTTCAAGAGTTATCTGATAAAGGATTCATCTGTCCGAGCTTTTCACCATGGGGCGCTCCTGTCTTCTTTGTGAAAAAGAAAGATGGATCTTTTCGAATGTGTATCGATTATCGTGAGCTTAAAAAGCTTACCATCAAGAATCGATATCCCCTACCTCGAATCGATGATCTCTTTGATCAGCTGCAAGGTGCTACCTGTTTTTCCAAGACCGATCTGCGTTCTGGGTATCATCAGCTTCGTGTATTCGAAGAAGATATTCCCAAAACTACTTTCCGCACAAGATATGGGCACTACGAGTTTACTGTCATGCCTTTCGGTTTGACAAATGCTCCAGCTATTTTCATGGACTTAATGAATAGGTTTTGTAAACCTTATTTAGACAAGTTTTTCATTGTGTTCATCGATGATATTCTCATTTATTCGAAGTCTCGATCCGATCACGAGCAACATCTTCGTTTGACATTGGAACTCCTGAAGAAGGAAAAACTTTTTGCTAAATTCTCCAAGTGTGAATTTTGGCTTAAAGAAGTTCAGTTCTTGGGACATATTGTCAACGAGCAAGGTATTCATGTGGATCCATCCAAGATTGTTGCAATCAAGGATTGGAATACACCAACGACACCTACAGAGATTCGATCTTTTCTTGGTCTTGCTGGATATTATCGTCGTTTCATTTCAAACTTCTCAAAGATTGCGGTTCCACTCACTGCTTTGACTCAAAAGAATAAGCCTTTTGAGTGGGGACCCAAACAAGAAGAAGCGTTTCAAACGCTGAAACAAAAGCTATGTGATGCTCCTGTTTTATCTTTGCCTGAGGGAAATGATGATTTCATTGTCTACTGTGATGCATCCAACTTAGGCCTTGGTTGTGTTCTTATGCAACGAGGTAAAGTTATAGCATATGCGTCTAGATAACTGAAAGTTCACGAGAAGAACTACATGACTCACGATATTGAGTTAGGTGTTGTGGTTTTCGCTCTAAAAATCTAGAGACACTACCTCTATGGGACGAAGTGTGTAGTTTTCACAGACCACAAAAGTCTCCAGCATATTCTTAATCAGTAGGAGTTGAACATGAGGCAACGACGATGGGTTGAACTCTTAAACTATTACGATTGCGAAATTCGCTACCATCCTGGTAAGGCGAATGTCGTAGCCGATGCACTAAGTCGAAAAGAGCGTGTCAAGCTTCATTCTGTTCGAACTCTATCTGATCTTCAAACTCGTGTTCTTCAAGCTCAACAATTTTGTAGTTCACAAAATTTGATGGGTAAGGAATTACCATGCCAACTTGAGCTTAAGCTCGAAGCGAAGGACGATAGTTTGCTCTATTTCAAGGATCATTTACGGATTCCAAAACAAGACGATCTTCGCACATTAGTGATGGACAAATCTCATAAGTCTCGATATTCTATCCATCCTGGTGCTGATAAAATGTACAAGGATCTTCATACTCAGTACTGGTGGCCTGGTACGAAGAAAGATGTTGCCTTGTATGTATCGAAATGCCTAACTTGTCTCAAAGTCAAGGCTGAACATCAACGACCATCTGGTTTGCTTGTACAACCAGAGATACTGGTATGGAAGTGGGAGAACATTGCGATGGATCTCATCACTAAATTACCGCGTACATCTAAAGGTCATGATGCTATATGGGTTGTTATCGATCGATTAACGAAGTCAGCTCATTTTATTCCGATTCGTGAGGATCTATCTGCTGATAAACTTGCAAAGATTTATGTTGATGAGATTGTATCACGACATGGTGTTCCTTTGGATATCATTTCCGATCGTGATGCTCGATTTTCATCTCATTTCTGGAAGACCATGCAATCTGCTATGGGAACCCAACTAAATCTAAGCACTGCTTATCATCCCCAAACAGATGGACAATCTGAGAGAACGATTCAAACTTTGGAGGATATGCTTAGAGCATGCGTGATAGACTTTGGTAGTAATTGGGATTCTCATCTTCCACTGATCGAGTTCTCTTACAACAATAGTTATCATGCTAGCATTAAAATGGCACCATTCGAAGCTCTCTACGGTCGAAAATATCATTCACCTGTCTGTTGGAACATGAAGAAACACTAACTAAATGGTCGGAACCGAGATAGTTAGGGGGTTTGAATCCGCATAAAAGGTTAGCACTCTCTCGGTTGATTCAGTTGCAGTGGAATTTCTTCTCCGGTGGTTCTGCAAAAAAGAACACCGTTAGCCTCGTCAAGGGGAGAAGAGGGTTCTCTCCTTGACCCGACTCCGGCGTGAGAATAAGTATTGGTAATGGAGAAGATAAGTATTTGAGAAGTGAGTGTGATCTGTGTTTGTACCTGAACAGTTCTCCTATTTATAACCGGGAGTTTGGGAGGGAAAACCTGTTATTGAAAAGATGACGGAAGATGCTAACGCCGTAGCGGTTATCTTTTCTTCCATTAAGTTCTTTGATCCTTCATTAAGTTGTCTCGATCCGATGTGAATGCACACGGATCGTGGTTTGATCTATGGCTGGGGGATTGCCACGTGGAAAGTGATTAAGTGGAGATTACTCTCCAATTGCATGCCTTTGTTGTGATTTCAGGGTTGCTTGTGGTGATGACACGTGTCCAGGCGGTTATAACCGTCTGGGTGGTGCACGATTGTATTTCTTTCTAGAAGATTACTGCTGTAATCTGGTGTGACACCTTGCTGTGTGGACACGGGCGAGTAAATCCCAAGTCTGGGTAAAATAATATCCAAGTCTGGATATTTAGGCGGAGGTATTGAACAAAGGATTCTAATCCTTTGTAAATGGAAGAAGGCGCAAGGATTTATGTTTTCCTTTGGGCGCGCAACTATAGATTTGCTGACTGTTTTCTCCCTTTTGTAATACCAGTGCGCGGCCGCGCAAGGCTTAAAAGGCCAAAAGGCCAATCTGTGGTATGGTCTTAAATACTTATCATTAGGTTTTTGGAACCTTACCCCTTCAGAACGAGACCGGTGAAGCTCAGCTTACTGGACCTGAGCTTGTTCTGGAAACAACAGAAAAAATCAAGAAAATTCGCGATAATCTTGTGACAGCTAGACGCCGTCAAAAGAGTTATGCGGATTTACGACGCAAGCCCTTAGAATTTCAAGTCGGAGACCATGTCCTACGCAAGGTGTCACCTTGGAAGGGAGTGGTGAGATTTGGAAAGAAAGGAAAACTTGCACCACGATATATTGGACCAATTAAGATTGTTGAAAGAGTTGGAAAGGTTGCCTATCGACTAGAGCTACCTCCAGAGCTTGGAAATATTCATCCGACTTTTCACGTGTCCAATTTGTGAAAGTGTTTAGCTAATGCTGATCTTCACATTCCACTCGACGAAATCCAAATCGATGAAATGATGCATTTTTTGGAGCCAATCTGTGGTATGGTCTTAAATACTTATCTCGCTTTTCTGTTTATGTGATTAACTTTGAATGTTTGAAATTGGCTGATTAACATCCGTGCTTGTTCAAGGTACAACGCCATAGCTTCTTTTGCATCGTAATTGCCAATGACTTGCTCGGCTACCAGTTTTGAATCAACGTTAGCTTCAAGATTTCTTGCCCCCATTTTTAACGCTAAGCGAAGACCTGCCAAGAAGGCTTCATATTCGGCTTCGTTATTCGTACTTTTGAAATCTAGGCGTATAGCATACGTGAGCTCGTGGTTGTCTGGACTGATTAATCGGAGACCTGCTCCTGCTCCATCGTCATTGGAAGCACCATCTGTGTGTATGGTCCAGACTCTGTCATCGAAAACAGGTGTTGGGTTCTGGATTGCCTCACATTCTTGTATTTTATCGACAGGAACTTCAGTGGCAAAGTCTGCTAGAACTTGCCCTTTGATTGCGGGTCTTGGTTTGTAAAAAATGTTGTAGCCTCCTAGTTCAATTGCCCATTTGACCAATCGTCCCGCCACGTCGGGTTTGGATAAGATCTGGCCTAAGTGGTAATTTGTAAGAACTGTGATGACGTGACCCGAGAAATACCTGCGTAGGCGTCGGGATGCATGTACTAGTGTTAGGACTAGCTTTTCTATCATTGAGTACCGAGTTTCTGGGCCGGTGAGCATTTTGCTGATGTAATAGATTGGAGTTTGGATGTTCTCGCGTTCTACCATCAATACAGCACCGACTGCTACTTCCGCGGCAGATAGATATAAAATTAGTGGCTCTTTTTCTTTTGGTGCTGTCAGTGTTGGCAGCTGAATTAAACATTCTTTCATTTGCTTGAATGCGGCTTCCGCTTCAGAAGTCCACTGAAAGTCAGTTTTCTTTGCGCAGTTTCGTAGCGTACTGATGAATGGATAAGACTTCGCTGCGTGATTAGCCAAAAATCTGTTTAAAGCCGCTAGGCGTCCAGCGAGCCTTTGCATTTCTTTAACTGTTGCGGGTGACGGCATTAGCTGAATAGCCTGCACCTTTTCTGGATTTACTTTAAAACCATCTTTTGTGACGATGAATCCCAAAAATTTCCCTTCTTCCATGCCGAAGGAGCATTTAGTTGGGTTGAGTTTTAGACTCACGCTGCGCAAGGAGTCGAATGTGCGCTGAATATTGTCAAGCATTGTTCCCTCCTCATGGCTCATGATGACGAGGTCATCCATGTATACTTCGACAGTCTTGCCAATATCATCTTTGAAAATTGTGTCCATTAGGCGTTGATAAGTTGCGCCTGCGTTGCGCAAGCCGAACGGCATTTTGGTATAACAGAAAATGCCTTTATCTGTGCGGAACGCCGTTTTGTCTTCGTCTTCTTCTTTCATCTGGACCTGATGATAACCCTTGTAACAGTCAAGAAAACATTTCCATCTGAATGATGCTAGAGAGTCGACTTTTTTGTCTATCTCTGGGAGCGCGTAGCAATCTTTTGGGCATGCTTTATTCAGGTCTTTGAAGTCGACGCACATTCTCCACCCGCCGCTATGTTTTTGTACCATCACTGGGTTGGCGACCCATGTATGGTATTTTACTTCGCGCAAGATTCCCGCATTAAGTAATTCTGCTACTTGCTCATCCATTGCTTTTGCTTTTTCTTCACTGAAGTTGCGCCTCCCCTGAGCAACAGGTTCTACTGATGGTTTGATGTTTAGGCAATGTTGCGCGATGTCGCGTGGAACTCCAGTCATGTCTGCTGGGCACCAGGCAAATATATCTTTGTTGTTAGACAACAATTTTTTCAGTTGTACGCGTGTTGCTGGGGAAATAGCTTGTCCTAGCAGAATGGTCTGTTCTGGATACTCGTTGTTCAAGACCCATTTTTCTGGTTTGTTTGGTGCCGAAGGTTTGATTACCTTTGCTGGTGGTTCGTCGTCTACGGACATGACTTCTTTGCTTGAATAGAGAATTGCCACTCCGGTTTCTGTCGGAAACCCACAAGCAGCATGTGGAATGGAAGTGATCATGCTAAATTCCCTTTGTGACCTTCTCCCGAGCAAGACATCGTGACGTGATGTTGCCGGCATGACCATGAAATTGACTGTAACTGTTCGTGAATGTTCGCCGTCTGATAAAGTCACCAGGAAAGCAATTTGCCCTAATGGGAATACAGCCTCGTTACAGAATCCAGTGAGGGGAAAATCGACTGGTTCTAGACGTGCTTTGTCTTCTGAATCAAGCTGTTTAAAGCACTGTTCGTATATGATGTCCATCGAGCTCCCTGGATCTATGAACATATAGTCTGTTCGGTAATGACCGAGAATACCAGTAATAATTACTGGTCGTTCTTCCTGAGGACCCCCAGGAACAACGGGAAATATGACTTGCTGTTCTCTCCAATGTTGGTCATAATTTCGTTTATTTGGTCTTCGTGACGGACCCCCTTGAACCATGTGTATTTGTTTCTGATAACTGCTATATTGACTGGATTGGATGTCCCTCCTACATGGTGTTGGTGGATCCAATACTGTGGTATCAATTACTTTTCCAGATCTGATGTTTGATAAATCAGATCTGGCGATTTGAATAACGATTGTGTTTAAAGCAGCTTGGCATCTGCTAAACCAATGTTCTGAAGATTTTTCTAGTTGTAAATTGTTTCCGACGTTTGGTCGAGGACCAAGTTGCCGGTGAGATGATGAATTCTCTGCCATGTGCAAAAACAGAAAACGGAATGAACTGAATCGAAACGAGGTAGAAACTAGAAAAACTAAGAAAACGGTGGGCGCCAATGAAGAAACACTAAATAAATGGTCGGAACCGAGATAGTTAGGGGGTTTGAATCCGCATAAAAGGTTAGCTCTCTCTCGGTTGATTCAGTTGCAGTGGAATTTCTTCTCCGGTGGTTCTGCAAAAAAGAACACCGTTAGCCTCGTCAAGGGGAGAAGAGGGTTCTCTCCTTGACCCGACTCCGGTGTGAGAATAAGTATTGGTAATGGAGAAGATAAGTATTTGAGAAGTGAGTGTGATCTGTGTTTGTACCTGAACTGTAACACCTGTGCCTTCACGGCCATCAAACAAATACCAAAGCAATGAAATATTGTATTTCATACTTGGTATTTGTAAAAAAATATGTGTATCATTTGCACATATCAATTCTTGTTCAATTTCAAACTCTAAATCACTTTCTGGAAGGTTATACGCGCACCGATGCGTAAATATAACCAGTTTAATGCAACAAACACTCCGGAATAGTGACATTGGCTTAACATACCTTAAATAACCTTTACATAACTTAGAAATAAGTTTTGAAGGCTTTGGTATGGCAAAATCAAGTTAAATCGCTTACAGGGACTAAAGTTGACAAACTGCGAAAGTATGCCAATTTGAACTGTAACAGACATCCCGGAACATGACCATAAGTTAAACACACCTTAAATATCCTTTATATAGCTTAGAAATAGGCTTTGAGGGGTTCGGTGTGCTAAAATAAACTTTTGGGTCATTCAGGGACTAAAAGTGTCAAAAAGTGCACAAGTTTGCATTTTCGCGCATAACTTACGTTCTGAATACATCCGGACATCCAAAAATTTATGTAAGCATGACTACATTATGTTTTAGTGTTCGCCTTAAGAAAAATCCATTCGTCACGTCATTTGGTTCGTTTTTCGCGCTTATGCGCATTCCGTCGTAATTAACCGAACATCGCGTTCGTACGGCCAAACGAACCGACATCCATCATATTTTTGAACATATTTTAAGTTCCCTATACTTTAACTTCATTTTAGAGCTTTGAAATGGGGTTAACGGGCCTTAAACGTGTCGAAAATGGCCTAAATACAGTTCAGGGACCAAAAGTGTAATTCTGCCGAAATAGTGCCTAGCGGTGCGCTACACTTTAAGCGTAGCGGTGCGCTAGGGGTCTGCAGACCAGATGCAGAGTACCAAACAGCCTGTTTGCAGCAGTTTAACCCACAACCACAAGTTCCTAATTGCTTAGTCATGAAGATAAGGATCACTTTTAGGCACCATAAGGTTCTGACAAGTGTACGGCCTTGATCGTTTCCCCTTTTCCAAGAAACGATCGTAACGGTTACCCGAAAACTATATATACCCATCCACCCCCATTGCATTTCTCACTAGAATTCTGATTTTGAGAGCTCTAAGTTGAAACCATTGTTTCATAGCTGAGTTCTTGAGTCGGGATTAGCATTCGGGGACCCTGGGTTAGTATTCTTTCGTTCTTTTCCTTATTTTTACTGCTTTTCGAGTCAGAAAGTCAAACTTTGTTTGACTTTCAGCGTTGACCAGTAATGGTCAATGCGAAGTTCGTTTGAACTTCGCAACGTGAGTGTAATCACGTTGGTCATAGTCCTTTGGGACTATGCCCACTGATTACCACGTTGTCCAGAGTCGTAGGGTAGGCGATCTAATAAATCGCCTATACCTTCGAACTCGACCCATTTGGTCGATCATTAGGATCCGACCAAATACATTAGGTGACCATAGTAGGTAGGGAATAACCTTCCGAGGTTATACCCTATGGTCACATCGTTTAAGTAGTTGTATGATAGGTAGTTTATATGCCTTAGGTAAATTACCAGAATACCCTTTTCATGCATAATTGGTAATTTAGCATATGTAACCTAAACTTTTGCCACATAACTGATTATGTAACTTGTTTAGGCATATAACACTTGTCATAGGACTAGTTAGGCGGTCCGAACGCGTTTCACGCGAACGACGCGTTAAAGTAGCATAAGCTACCTAAACGGGTCGTAATGGGTCGTAGACACTTAGGTTAAGTTTCATTTAGTATGTAGGCTTTGTTAAACCATATCATATGAGTTCCTACACTCATTTGGTTTACAAACCCTAATGCTACCCAATCTTCCGATTTAGGTCCGGTTAATTAACATAGTTACCTATTTTAGGTGCCGTTTGATTTCCGTGATCTCTAGCTTTGTTTGGTTGTTACTCAAGGACTACTGAGCAATCTCAAGTGAGTACATAGACCCCTCTTTTACTGTTTTCCAAACTGTTTTGGGGTGGAACACATGTGCCTACTTGTTACTTTCATGCTTTCCTGTTTTCACATCATATACTGCTATGTTTGTTAGTACATTATAGTACGTCGTTTTACATTGACATTTTATGCTATGTATGTATATAGCGTGCATACTTAGTACATCGTTTTACATGACATTTTATGCTATGTATGTTCATTTAGTTCATACTTAGTACATTGTTTTACATCACATCACGTCACATGCTATGTATGTTCATTGTTGCATACTTAGTACATTTTCATTTCTTCACATGCTTACATTTTGGTATGACATTTGGTTTGTTAAATGGGACAATACATTCATTAACATTAGCTACGCCGTTCGTTAGTAGGTAGTGGTACCATAGGAATTGACAACTCCCGTTCCGGACGTCCCAGGGAAAGGGGATGAAAGGAATGACCGAATTCGATGATATTTAAGACAGATAAACCTTTAATTTGTTTAAAGGGTTTATCACCACAGTCGCAAGGCTTGGATGTATGCATTGGAACAACACCACATAAATGTACATATTCAGTATAGCATGCATATAGACATTTTAACATGATTGACCTTGATCATGCATTTTCACAAGACATAATGTTGATTTAAACTACGTTTTACTTCAATACTATGTTCTTGTGCATATGGTTTAGTTGACACATTTCGCTAGCCATACAGGACATTTTGACATAGACATTAGACATAGACATTTTAACATGATTGACATTAATCATGCATTTACACAAAACATAACGTTGATTTAAACACAGTTTTACTTCAATACCTTGTTTTTGTGCATTTCACCTATGGTTTAGTTGATGCGTTTTCACTAGCCATACATATCATTTAGGTTACACATTACATGATTTACATTGATCATGCATTTTGACATATTATTCAATACATTTGACAAATTCATTTATACATGGACAATTTACATTGTTGGTTTGGTTTGATTAAGTGATTAAGTAACGATGCGGGTGTAATATGATACAAGCATGGTGGATACGCCGCTGGTACTTCCTATATATAAGTGTTTGTATGGTATTACATGTCGTAGCGTTATTTGAATCATTTCAGTTTGAGACATAGAACATTTTATGCAAATAACATATTTTTCACAAGACATTGATTTACAAACAACTTAACTTATACAAACTCATTTTTACATGGCTATTCATTTAACCATGCATTATTCACTTATTTATATGTATCATCTGAACTTATTGTTTTTCAAATGATTTACAAAGACAAAGCAAATTACAAGGTTCATGACTAAACATTTTCTTAAACAGAAGTCATGAATCTTATTTTCACAAAACCTATGTACTCGCCGGCATTTTTATGCTGATGTACCTATTTTCACATGTGTTTCAGGAAATGAAGCATAGGATTAATCAAGATACACTTAGGCGGACATGGGCCTTAGTGACAATAAAAGATGCAGACTAGTTAATTATGTTGTATTTTCATGTTTGTTTAGACATTGTAACACTTATATTGAATAAAACGAAACTTTAATTTCCATGGTTGTGAAACATTAATTCTGTTACAACACTCCCCGATGTTTCCGCCACGTTTTGTATGTTCCACGTGGTCGGGGTGTGACAGAAAAGATGGTATCAGAGCTCATGGTTATAGGGAATTAGGTTATTAGTAATACTTTGACCTAGTCTATAACCTTCTTAGGACCCTAACGCGAGTTTACTTGCGTTTAGTCATAAAACAATACCGTCACCTATCCTTAGGCGACGATCACAACAAGAACATAAAATTCAAAACCGCTTTGAAAACTAATCATCTGTTCTAGGATGATTGATTACTAGGTTTTGAACTCTCTGTTATATGGTTTTGAACCCTGTTGGGTTTTCAAAAACATCGTCAAGGTTTTGGGTTTTAAATAATGTGAACACGTGCAAACTGGAAGGGTGAATGCCTGTATTCTGGGTTTTCTGTCTAGGCAAGCACTTCGTATACATCTCATCAGACGCGAGACCAGTTGTGCTTACCTGGGAATTCTTGGGATGAGTGTTCACTTATAGGCGAGCATGTCTTCGCGATACATTATTTTTGACCCATTTACTTTGATTTGTCATCATCTCAATGTACCCATTTACTTTGATTTGTCATCATCTCAATGTACCCATTTACTTTGATTTGTCGTCATCTCATTTGTTTGCCTTAGGTAACAAACAAATGATCACAATTTTCATTCGTTACCGTTCTGTATTGATTATCCAATAACCTTTCACTCGTTTCTTTCTCTGTTTTTCATTTTCTTCTAGAATGTCTATTCCTCTCAGCACTGGTCAAATGTCCGAGCAAACAGCCAAATTTGCCCAGCAAATAGGCGAGGTGATACTGAAGTCTGTGGATCTAGGCATTGCCATGGCTCGTCTCAAAAATGAAGCCACTCGTCTCGACAATGAAGCCACTCAAGAGCTACCAATGGAAGCAGAAATCAAGCCTGCACAAACATCAAGGAAGCGTAAGGCTTCAAGGAAACTCGCAGAGGTTACATCTAATCAAGCGGGACCTAGCCAGGTAGCGATGCCACCAGCTAGGAAGCCGTACTTGGGAACTGCCCCATGGTGCAAGCGATGCAACCGTCATCATTCAAACCTCATACCCTGCTCCCAATGTACCTACTGTGGACGGTGGGGACATTTGATTAACACATGCCGCTTTGTTACCCAACACAAAGCTGCTACAAACCTTGCTGCTACCCAACCCCAAGTCAACCCTACTCAAGCTCGTTTCCCACGTGGTACTTGCTACAACTGTGGAGATACGAGCCATTTCAGGAACAACTGCCCAAAGCTTGCTAATGCAAATCCAACCCTTGGATGAGCATTCGGCTGAACAAAGGATGTTACTGTCTTATGCCTTTGTTTCTTTTGTTCTCGTGTATTGTGAAACAATATGTCTTGTTCATAAATAAAAGTTGTTGTTCGCAATTCTGATATACAAGTATAGTTACATGTGTGTATGACTTTTCCTATGTTACCTACATTAAGGAACTATGTTCCTTACGAACTACTCTTGTGATTCTCTCTTACAAGAAATCGCTCATAATTTCCTCGAAAGTTCTAAGTACTCGTTTCATTCTAAGAAACGAAGTACATGAAATAAAGTGAAACTATGAGTAATCATGCTTTTTGCACATCAGTACCTTTGAATCCTTGGTTGGATAACTAAGGATATTTTCAAATCTCATACCCATTACATTTTGATTTTTCAACATACACAGTACCAGTATTTCAAAACAATCGTCATGATCTCAAAACATTTCATATAGTTTGAAAACAATTTTTCAAGATACATTGTCTATGTTATTTCAAAAACATTGGCCATGTTATCAAAACCAACCTTTCAAATTTCAAAATATTTCATATAGTCTGAAGACAATATTAACACAATACATTTTCTTATCAAGTGCATGATTTCGAAAATCATCATTTAATTTTTTCAAAAACCTTATACATAATTTCAAAATTCATCTCGCATGATTTTAAAACATTTTTTATAAATATACTTACCTAGTACACCTACTTTATGATTTCAAAATATTATATATAAGGTTTCAAAAACACTAAACATATTTTTCTTAAAAGAACCCCATGCACAGTTTTCAAAAATATCTTTCTCGTACATTTACTTAACCTTCAAATTCTGCTTCATATGTCGCCTTGACATATCTAGCATCTCAACCTCATAAGCATTTTACTTCATGTTTGGACTTAAGCACATCCCGTGCAAGAATTCAAAGCATCTTCAACTTCTACAATCCATATGGGATCTTTTTATCTCCATAATTAGACCCTTGTGGATGATCATGATTCAAATCAGAGTCCTTAATTGGATTCTTTATGTACCTTAATTCGAACATTTCGAGTTCTAGTAATCGAAATCGAATTTTCTTTTTGAATCTTTCTATCTTTATAGTTGGATTCTCGAAAATGTTTAAAGTACCAAATGAAATCCACAAGATGGATTCCTAGTGTGCTTTAAATACATGTACTCTGTTAGCAGAGCAAACTTCTAGTTAGCAATTTTGTGGTTATGTGACTATGTGTTTATTCATCTTATGTTTTCTTTCATGCATTTTTGTGTTTTTAATACTCTGGATATTCGTTATCCAAATCCTCGCAGGATCTTTCATATCTTCATATGAGAGATTCGTAGCAGGATATTCAAAGGTACTACCTTAAATCCTTAATGGGCTTCTATGTAATAGTTAAGACCCTTGGATTTATATAGTACCACTCCAGACCCTTTTTAGTGGTCTAGTCTAAAGGATTGATTCACAATTTGGTTAAAGAATGACATCTAGTGATGTAGCTGGACAGACTCCTTGATAGTCTATTTAGATCATTTATTGATCTAGTCTACGGGACTCTATGGCGGTCTAGTCACACTCATCACAGGATTGTTCATTTGGTTTTACCCTACGCATTATAAAATAGACTGTGTGAACTGTGCAAGGAATTGTCTAATTATGGAGGCCTACATAATTATGAAATTTAGTGCATAGAAAACCAGCAAGGTTTATTATGTGTAAGAACCGATAGTGACAACAATAACGAAATGAGAACGATGTAATGGAGGTACGGTGGACGCACCAACGATGCTTCATATACTTGTATATAAGTATCCCTCTTACATTGCAGTCATGATGTTATTAAGGTTACTAAAAGTTCAAGAACCCTAACCAATGTTGTTCGATCTTTTCAACTTCATACTTTCAAGCTCTCACAAGTTTCCTCTAAATAAATTTCGGGACGAAATTTCCTAAAGTAGGGGAGACTGTAACACCTGTGCCTTCACGGCCATCAAACAAATACCAAAGCAATGAAATATTGTATTTCATACTTGGTATTTGTAAAAAAATATGTGTATCATTTGCACATATCAATTCTTGTTCAATTTCAAACTCTAAATCACTTTCTGGAAGGTTATACGCGCACCGATGCGTAAATATAACCAGTTTAATGCAACAAACACTCCGGAATAGTGACATTGGCTTAACATACCTTAAATAACCTTTACATAACTTAGAAATAAGTTTTGAAGGCTTTGGTATGGCAAAATCAAGTTAAATCGCTTACAGGGACTAAAGTTGACAAACTGCGAAAGTATGCCAATTTGAACTGTAACAGACATCCCGGAACATGACCATAAGTTAAACACACCTTAAATATCCTTTATATAGCTTAGAAATAGGCTTTGAGGGGTTCGGTGTGCTAAAATAAACTTTTCGGTCATTCAGGGACTAAAAGTGTCAAAAAGTGCACAAGTTTGCATTTTCGCGCATAACTTACGTTCTGAATACATCCGGACATCCAAAAATTTATGTAAGCATGACTACATTATGTTTTAGTGTTCGCCTTAAGAAAAATCCATTCGTCACGTCATTTGGTTCGTTTTTCGCGCTTATGCGCATTCCGTCGTAATTAACCGAACATCGCGTTCGTACGGCCAAACGAACCGACATCCATCATATTTTTGAACATATTTTAAGTTCCCTATACTTTAACTTCATTTTAGAGCTTTGAAATGGGGTTAACGGGCCTTAAACGTGTCGAAAATGGCCTAAATACAGTTCAGGGACCAAAAGTGTAATTCTGCCGAAATAGTGCCTAGCGGTGCGCTACACTTTAAGCGTAGCGGTGCGCTAGGGGTCTGCAGACCAGATGCAGAGTACCAAACAGCCTGTTTGCAGCAGTTTAACCCACAACCACAAGTTCCTAATTGCTTAGTCATGAAGATAAGGATCACTTTTAGGCACCATAAGGTTCTGACAAGTGTACGGCCTTGATCGTTTCCCCTTTTCCAAGAAACGATCCTAACGGTTACCCGAAAACTATATATACCCATCCACCCCCATTGCATTTCTCACTAGAATTCTGATTTTGAGAGCTCTAAGTTGAAACCATTGTTTCATAGCTGAGTTCTTGAGTCGGGATTAGCATTCGGGGACCCTGGGTTAGTATTCTTTCGTTCTTTTCCTTATTTTTACTGCTTTTCGAGTCAGAAAGTCAAACTTTGTTTGACTTTCAGCGTTGACCAGTAATGGTCAATGCGAAGTTCGTTTGAACTTCGCAACGTGAGTGTAATCACGTTGGTCATAGTCCTTTGGGACTATGCCCACTGATTACCACGTTGTCTAGAGTCGTAGGGTAGGCGATCTAATAAATCGCCTATACCTTCGAACTCGACCCATTTGGTCGATCATTAGGATCCGACCAAATACATTAGGTGACCATAGTAGGTAGGGAATAACCTTCCGAGGTTATACCCTATGGTCACATCGTTTAAGTAGTTGTATGATAGGTAGTTTATATGCCTTAGGTAAATTACCAGAATACCCTTTTCATGCATAATTGGTAATTTAGCATATGTAACCTAAACTTTTGCCACATAACTGATTATGTAACTTGTTTAGGCATATAACACTTGTCATAGGACTAGTTAGGCGGTCCGAACGCGTTTCACGCGAACGACGCGTTAAAGTAGCATAAGCTACCTAAACGGGTCGTAATGGGTCGTAGACACTTAGGTTAAGTTTCATTTAGTATGTAGGCTTTGTTAAACCATATCATATGAGTTCCTACACTCATTTGGTTTACAAACCCTAATGCTACCCAATCTTCCGATTTAGGTCCGGTTAATTAACATAGTTACCTATTTTAGATGCCGTTTGATTTCCGTGATCTCTAGCTTTGTTTGGTTGTTACTCAAGGACTACTGAGCAATCTCAAGTGAGTACATAGACCCCTCTTTTACTGTTTTCCAAACTGTTTTGGGGTGGAACACATGTGCCTACTTGTTACTTTCATGCTTTCCTGTTTTCACATCATATACTGCTATGTTTGTTAGTACATTATAGTACGTCGTTTTACATTGACATTTTATGCTATGTATGTATATAGCGTGCATACTTAGTACATCGTTTTACATGACATTTTATGCTATGTATGTTCATTTAGTTCATACTTAGTACATTGTTTTACATCACATCACGTCACATGCTATGTATGTTCATTGTTGCATACTTAGTACATTTTCATTTCTTCACATGCTTACATTTTGGTATGACATTTGGTTTGTTAAATGGGACAATACATTCATTAACATTAGCTACGCCGTTCGTTAGTAGGTAGTGGTACCATAGGAATTGACAACTCCCGTTCCGGACGTCCCAGGGAAAGGGGATGAAAGGAATGACCGAATTCGATGATATTTAAGACAGATAAACCTTTAATTTGTTTAAAGGGTTTATCACCACAGTCGCAAGGCTTGGATGTATGCATTGGAACAACACCACATAAATGTACATATTCAGTATAGCATGCATATAGACATTTTAACATGATTGACCTTGATCATGCATTTTCACAAGACATAATGTTGATTTAAACTACGTTTTACTTCAATACTATGTTCTTGTGCATATGGTTTAGTTGACACATTTCGCTAGCCATACAGGACATTTTGACATAGACATTAGACATAGACATTTTAACATGATTGACATTAATCATGCATTTACACAAAACATAACGTTGATTTAAACACAGTTTTACTTCAATACCTTGTTTTTGTGCATTTCACCTATGGTTTAGTTGATGCGTTTTCACTAGCCATACATATCATTTAGGTTACACATTACATGATTTACATTGATCATGCATTTTGACATATTATTCAATACATTTGACAAATTCATTTATACATGGACAATTTACATTGTTGGTTTGGTTTGATTAAGTGATTAAGTAACGATGCGGGTGTAATATGATACAAGCATGGTGGATACGCTGCTGGTACTTCCTATATATAAGTGTTTGTATGGTATTACATGTCGTAGCGTTATTTGAATCATTTCAGTTTGAGACATAGAACATTTTATGCAAATAACATATTTTTCACAAGACATTGATTTACAAACAACTTAACTTATACAAACTCATTTTTACATGGCTATTCATTTAACCATGCATTATTCACTTATTTATATGTATCATCTGAACTTATTGTTTTTCAAATGATTTACAAAGACAAAGCAAATTACAAGGTTCATGACTAAACATTTTCTTAAACAGAAGTCATGAATCTTATTTTCACAAAACCTATGTACTCGCCAGCATTTTTATGCTGATGTACCTATTTTCACATGTGTTTCAGGAAATGAAGCATAGGATTAATCAAGATACACTTAGGCGGACATGGGCCTTAGTGACAATAAAAGATGCAGACTAGTTAATTATGTTGTATTTTCATGTTTGTTTAGACATTGTAACACTTATATTGAATAAAACGAAACTTTAATTTCCATGGTTGTGAAACATTAATTCTGTTACAACACTCCCCGATGTTTCCGCCACGTTTTGTATGTTCCACGTGGTCGGGGTGTGACATGAACAGTTCTCCTATTTATAACCGGGAGTTTGGGAGGGAAAACCTGTTATTGAAAAGATGACGGAAGATGCTAACGCCGTAGCGGTTATCTTTTCTTCCGTTAAGTTCTTTGATCCTTCATTAAGTTGTCTCGATCTGATGTGAATGCACACGGATCGTGGTTTGATCTATGGCTGGGGGATTGCCACGTGGAAAGTGATTAAGTGGAGATTACTCTCCAATTGCATGCCTTTGTTGTGATTTCAGGGTTGCTTGTGGTGATGACACGTGTCCAGGCGGTTATAACCGTCTGGGTAGTGCACGATTGTATTTCTTTCTAGAAGATTACTGCTGTAATCTAGTGTGACACCTTGCTGTGTGGACACGGGCGAGTAAATCCCAAGTCTGGGTAAAATAATATCCAAGTCTGGATATTTAGGCGGAGGTATTGAACAAAGGATTCTAATCCTTTGTAAATGGAAGAAGGCGCAAGGATTTATGTTTTCCTTTGGGCGCGCAACTATAGATTTGCTGACTGTTTTCTCCCTTTTGTAATACCAGTGCGCGGTCGCGCAAGGCTTAAAAGGCCAAAAGGCCAATCTGTGGTATGGTCTTAAATACTTATCATTAGGTTTTTGGAACCTTACCCCTTCAGAACGAGACCGGTGAAGCTCAGCTTACTGGACCTGAGCTTGTTCTGGAAACAACAGAAAAAATCAAGAAAATTCGCGATAATCTTGTGACAGCTAGATGCCGTCAAAAGAGTTATGCGGATTTACGACGCAAGCCCTTAGAATTTCAAGTCGGAGACCATGTCCTACGCAAGGTGTCACCTTGGAAGGGAGTGGTGAGATTTGGAAAGAAAGGAAAACTTGCACCACGATATATTGGACCAATTAAGATTGTTGAAAGAGTTGGAAAGGTTGCCTATCGACTAGAGCTACCTCCAGAGCTTGGAAATATTCATCCGACTTTTCACGTGTCCAATTTGTGAAAGTGTTTAGCTAACGCTGATCTTCACTTTCCACTCGACGAAATCCAAATCGATGAAATGATGCATTTTGTCGAGAAACCTGTAGAGATAGTGGACCGTACAAACAAACAGTTGAAGAACAAACGAATTCATTTGGTCAAGATTCGCTTGGAATCCAAACGTGGCCCAAAATTTACTTGGGAATGTAAGGACCAAATGAAGGCGAAATATCCTCAATTGTTCTCACAAGTTTCCTCTAGTTAAATTTCGGAACGAAATTTCCTAAAGTAGGGGAGACTGTGACAACTGTGCTCTATAATCGATGAACAATGTAAAAGAATGTTAATTTTTAATAAAACAATGTGTTTTGGTGTTACTATAAGTGTATTTGTGTTTGATGATTTTACGATTCGATTCGATTCCGATTTCAAGCTTTAAATCGCTTTCTGGAAGGTTATACGCAAACTGGTGCATAAACGCAGTTAGTTTAACGCGAAAAACACTCCGGAATAGTGACATAGGCTTAACATACCTAAAATAACCTCTACATAACTTAGAAATAAGTTTTGGATGGTTTGGTGTGTTGAAAACAAGTATATTCGATCGCAGGGACTATTTGTGTCAAACTGCGAAACTATACCGATTCGTATGGTATCGAAGAGTCCGGAACTTGATCATAATCTAAATATACCATAAATAACCTAAACATAGCTTAGAAATAAGCTTTGAGTGGTTCAGTGTGCAAAAATATGCTTATTTGATCTTACAGGGACTAAAAGTGTCAAAAATGACGTAAGTTTGCATTTTCGCGCATATCTTACGTTCTGACCACATCTGGACATTCAAAAATTTTTGTACACACTAAAATATTTTTTTTAGTGATCGGCATGCAAAAATTCAATTCGTCGCTTAATTTGAATCGTTTTTGCGTTCTTTACGACTCCCGTCGTAATTAACCGAACAACGCAACCGTACGGCCAAACAAACCGACACCCGAGATTTTTTCAAGCATATTTCATGTTCCCTATGTTTTAACATCATGGTGGAGCTTGAAAATGGGCTTGACGGGTGTTAGAAGTGCCAATACGCGATAAAACAAGCTCAGGGGCCAAAACTGTCAAAATGTGAAACTTGCTGGTCTGCAGGTCCTTACGGACCGTATGCACTAGGACCTTACGGTTCGTAAAGCATGCCCAGTGACAGAAACTTGATTTTCAGCTGCTGTTTGATAATTCAGGCCCTTGTATGCAAATTCCATGTTTTGGGGAGCAAGTTATCTCTTCCCTAAGGCTTTTTACCTGCTTGTGACAATTGTAGGGCCTTGATCTTTGCTTGGAGGCTACACAATCCATGTGTAATGATCTTGTGAAGTTGCAACAAGTATAAATAGCCAAGCTCTCTTCTATTTTCATTGCTCATTTCTTCTCTTCTCTTCTCTACATCTGATTGGGAGCTTTCTCATCTGATTTGGGAACTTATTCTTTGTAGAAGATATAGCAAGGACCCTTAGTGAGCAATCTTTCATTCTTTTATTGCTTACTAGTTTAAAAAGTCAAACAGTGTTTGACTTTCAGTTTGACCAGTCAATTGGTCAAGTCAAAGTTCAATTGAACCTTGCAACGTGATTGTAATCACGATGGTTATAATCCTTAGCGATTATACCTACTGATTACCACGTTAACTAGGCGTAGTGACGAGTCAAAGTTTCGGTCAAAATGCGTTTTAGCACGCATTTTGCAATGGAACTATTTTCGGGTATCAAAACCCATTGTTTTGATACCAAATCAGCTTTCTAAGTAGGTTAAACATGTTTTGACATGTTTAGCTCGTCACTATTAGTATAGTGCTTGTTTATGGTCGTAAGTTAAGCGGTCTAAACAACCGCTTAGACTTTCGAACCCGACCCATTTGGTCGATCATTAGGATCCGACTAAACTCGATTAGTGATCATAGTTGCATAGGGAATAACCACTGAGGTTATACCTTATGATCACATAGGATTGGTTAGTTATCTGTTAAGTAGCTTGTATGCCCATAGAAAATGACCAAAATGCCCTTTTGAAGCATAAATCCGTATTTTACATATGTGAACATGTTTTTGACATATAATCTGATTTAGTAACATGTTTAGGTATTGTTGGGCATGTAAGACTTGACATAGCACATAGTTAACCATCCGAACATAGTTTTGCGCGAACGACGCGTTAAAGTAGCATAAGTGTGACACCTGGGTCACTGCGACCATCAAACAAATACCAAACCAATGAAATATTGTGTTTCATACTTGGGATTTGTACAAATATGTGTATCATTTGCACATATCAATTCTGGTTTGATTTCGGGCTCTAAATCGCTTTCTGGAAGGTTATACGCGCACTGATGCGCTAATATAACCAGTTTAATGAAACGAACACTCCGGAATAGTGAAATAGGCTTCACATACCTTAAATAACCTTTACATAACTTAGAAATAAGTTTTGAAGGCTGTGGTATGACAAAATCAAGTTAAATCGCTTACAGGGACTAAATTCGACAAACTGCGGAAGTATGCCGATTTGAACTGTAACAGACATTCCGGAACATGACCATGAGTTAAACATACCATAAATATCCTTTACATATCTTAAAAATAGGCTTTGAGAGGTTCGGTGTGCTAAAATAAACTTTGGGACATTCAGGGACTAAAAGCGTCAAAAAGTGCACAAGTTTGCACTTTCGCGCATAACTTACGTTCTGAATACATCCGGACATCCAAAAATTTATGTAAGCACTAAAATATTTTATTTTAGTGTTTGGCATGAGAAAAATCCATTCGTCGCGCAATTTGGATCGTTTTTCGCGCTTATGCGCATTCCGTCGTAATTATGCGAACATCGCGATCGTACGACCAAACGAACCGACATCCGGGATATTTTTGAGCATGTTTCATGTCCACAATGTTTAGGCATCATTTTAGGGCCTTGAAAATGGATTAACGAGCCTTAAACATGTTGGAAATGGCCTTAATACACAACGGGGACTGAATTGGAAACTTTGGAAACTGGTTGCTGATCAGAAGGACCTTAGCGTGACACCTAGCCCCCTTGGCGTCACGCGAGGCCCCTTCTGATCAGAAAAAGCCATTTTGACAGCTGTTAACAGCTGTTTAGCACTCCCAATCCAATTCCAAGTGTTGTTTCCTGCTTATGGGGGGTCAATTTGATGTATATGAGCTTGCCAACAAGTGTAGGGATGTGATCAAAGCACGTTATTCAATAAACGATCCTAACGGTCTTGCATATCCTATAAATACCCATCCATCCCAACCCCAAAAACCCACACCTTTGAAATCTGAACTTGCTCTCTAAGTTGTTGTGTTTAACACTTCATACCTGAGAGTGTTCGGATTCAAACCTTCCATTCTTGGACCCTTTGTAAGTGTTCCTTCGTTCTTTTATTCTTTTAGCGTTAAAGTCAAACTTTGTTTGACTTTCTGCATTGACTAGTTTATGGTCAATGTGAAGTTCGTTTGAACTTCATAACGTGAGCGTAATCACGATGATTATAGTCCCTAGTGACCATACCTACTGATTACCACGTTATCTAGGCTCAATGACGAGCCGTAGTTTCGGCCAAAATGCGCATTCTTGCATGTTTTGTAACCAAACTACTCTTAGGTATCAAAACCGTTTGTTTTGATACCAAACCTGTTTTCTAAACTTAGTTAAGCATGTAAAACATGCTTAGCTCGTCACTTTTAGTTTAGTGCTTATATAGGGTCGTAAGGTAAGCGATCTAAACAATCGCTTATACTTTCGAACCCGACCCGTTTGGTCGATCATTAGGATCCGACCAAACACATTAGGTGACCATAGTATATAGGGAATAACCTTCCGAGGTTATACCTTATGGTCACGACGTTTAGTTAGTTGTATAATAGGTAGTTTATATGTCTTAGGTAAATTACCAAAATACCCCTTTGACGCCAAAATTCATTTTGAACATATGTAACACAACTTTTGACATCTAAACTGATTTGACAACAATATTAGACATGTTAAGGCATATATTACTTGTCATAGGACTAGTTAAGCGGTCCGAACACGTTTCACGCGAACGACGCGTTAAAGTAGCATAAGCTACCTAAACGGGTCGTAATGGGTCGTAAGCACGTAGGTTAGGTTTCATTTAGTATGTAGGCTTTGTTAATCAATATTACATGAGTTCTCATACTCATTTGGGTTACAAGCCCTCATTCTATCCAATCCTCCGATTTAGGTCCGGTATATTAACATAGTTACCTATATTAGGTGCCGTTTGATATCCGTGATCTCTAGCATTGTTTGGTTGTTACTCAAGGACTACTAAGCAATCTCAAGTGAGTACATAGACCCCTCTTTTACTGTTTTCCAAACATTTTGGGGTGGAACACATGTGCCTACTTGTTACTTTCATGCTTTCCTGCTTTCACATCATATACTTGCTATATTCAGTAGTACATTTATAGTACATGATTTCATTGTGTTTTATGCTATGTATGCCCATTGTGTGCGTACTTAGTACATTATTTTACATTACATTTTATGCTATGTATGCCCATTGTGTGCGTACTTAGTACATTATTTTACATTACATTTTATGCTATGTATGCCCATTGTGTGCGTACTTAGTACATTATTTTACATTACATTTTATGCAATGTATGCCCATTGTGTGCGTACTTAGTACATTATTTTACATTACATTTTATGCTATGTATGCCCATTGTGTGCGTACTTAGTATATTATTTTACATTACATTTTATGCTATGTATGCCCATTGTGTGCGTACTTAGTACATTATTTTACATTACATTTTATGCTATGTATGCCCATTGTGTGCGTACTTAGTACATTATTTTACATTACATTCTATGCTATGTATGCCCATTGTGTGCATACTTAGTACATTATTTTATTCATCACATGCTTACATTTTGGTATGACATTTGGTTTGTTTAAATGGGACAATGTACATTCATTAACACCGATCATGCCGCTCGGTAGTAGGTAGTGGTACCATAGGACTTGACAACTCCGATTCCTGAAATCTCGGGTTTGTTTGGATTGGAAGGAATGACCGAATCCGATTACATTTCTTGGTGGACCTTAGACTTTGTGCTAGGGTTTATTCTACAGTCACAAGGCTTGGATGTATGAATTTTCACAATACTGCATAAATGTTTATATCAGTATAGTATGCATTTATTACACAAAACATAACTTTGATTTAAACCATGTTTTACTTCAATACCTTGTTTTTGTGCATTTTACATATGGTTTAGTTGATATATTTCACTTACCATACATAAACATTTTGACATTTACATACACAATTCATGATTTACATTAGACATAAACATTAGACATAGACATTAGACATGGTTTTCACATCAACATTTTGACATTTGATTATACATAAACATTTTACTTTGGTGGTTTGGTTTGAGTAAGTGATTTAAGTAACGAGGCGTGTGTAATATGATACAAGCATGGTGGATACGCCGCTGGTACTTCCTATATATAAGTGTTTGTATGGTATTACATATCGTAGCGTTATTTGAATCATTTCAATTTGAGACATATAACATTTTATATAAATAACATACTTTTCACAAGACCTTGTTTTACAAACAACTTATCTTATACAAACTCATTTTACTTGGTTATTCATTTAACCACACATTATTCTCTTATTTATACATATCATCTGATCTTATTGCTTTTCAAATGATTTACAAAACAAAGCGAATTACAAGGTTCATGACTAAACATTTTCTTAAACATAAGTCACGAAATCTATTTTCACAAAACCTATGTATCTCACAGGAATTTTTATGCTGACGTACCTATTTTCACATGTGTTTCAGGATATGATGCATAGGATTTATCAAGATACACTTAGGCGGACGTGGGCCTTAGTGACAATAAAAGATGCAAGACTAGTTATTTATGTTATATTTCTTTGATTGTCAAGACATTGTAACTCTTTTAATCAATAAAACAATATTTCAATTTCCATGTGTTATGAGACAATGATTCTGTTACAACACTCCCCGACATTTCCGCCATGTTTTGTTGTTTTACGTGGTCGGGGTGTGACAGAAAAGTTGGTATCAGAGCTCATGGTTATAGGGAATTAGGTTATTTGTAATGCTTTGACCTAGTCTATAACCTTCCTAGGACCCTAACACGAGTTTACTTGCGTTTAGTCATAAAACAATACTGTCACCTATCCTTAGGCAACAATCACAACAAGAACATAAATTTCAAAACCGCTTTGAAAACTAATCATCTGTTCTAGGATGATTGATTACTAGGTTTTGAACCCTCTATTGTAAGGTTTTGAACCCTTTGTTATAAGGTTTTGAACCCTCTAAGTTTTCAAATCTCGTCAAAGTTTGGGTCGTATAATGTGAACACGTGCAAACTAGAAGAGTGAATGCCTGTACCCTGAGTTTTCTGTCGAAGGCTAGAGTGTTCGTACAAATCCGCAGTATCGGACCAGTCACGCTTACCTGGAAACTCTTGGGGTGAGTGTTCACTTATATGCGAGCATGTCTTCAGTGATACATTAATATGACCCGTTTACTTTGATTTGTCACCGTCTCATTTGTTTGCCTTAGATAACAAACAAATGATCGCAATTTTTATGCATTGCCATCCTGTTTTGATTGTCTGATAACCTTTCACTTGTTTCTTCCAATGTCTTTCATTTTCTTCTAGAATGTCTCTTCCTCTTAGCAACGGTCAAATGTCCGAGCAAACAGCCAAATTTGCCCAGCAAATAGGCGAAGTGATTCTGAAGACTGTGGAATTAGGAATTGCCATGTCTCGTCTCAACAATGAAGCCACTCGAGAGTCACCAAAGGGAGCAGAAGTCAAGCCAGCACCACCAGCCAAGAAACCAACTGAGGAATCAAAGACTATGGATGAACGATCCCCTAAGAAGTCAAAGATGCGAAAGGCTTCTCAGAACTTCGCCATGGTCGCTCACAATGGTAAAGCCGTCCCCAACCAACCCGCTCAACCCCCTGCTAGGAAGCCATACAAAGGAGCTGCTCCTCTGTGCAAACAATGCAACCGTCATCATTCAAACCTCATACCCTGCTCCAAATGTGCCTACTGTGGACGGCGGGGACATTTGGTTAACATATGCCACTTTGCTATCCAAAACAAAGCTGTTATAAACCTTGCTACTGCTCAACCTCCTGCTAGGAAACCTTATGCCGGTACTGCACCAATATGCGACAAATGTAATGGGCATTACCAAGCTCACTTACAATGTCGTCTGTGTGTATCATGTGGGCGAATTGGTCACCTGGCAAGTGCTTGTCGATGTAACCCGAACCAAGGTGGTCCAAATCAACCACAAGCCAATCCTGCTCAAGCTTGCTTTCAGCCTGGATCGTGCTACAACTGTGGCGAGATAGGCCATTTCCTAAGGGATTGCCCAAAGCTTGCTAATGCAAATCCAACCCACGGATGAGCAGTTGGCTGACTAGAAGATGTTGCTGTCTTATGCTTTTATTCTTCTGTTTTCTTGTAATGTGAAACAATCTGTTTTGTTTATAAATAAATTATTGTTCACAATTTTGATATACGAGTGTAGTTACATGTGTGTATGACTTTTCCTATGATACCTACATCAAGGAACTATATTCCTTACAAACTACTCTTGCGAATTTTCCCATTCTTGTGTTTACTCATGATTCCCATAGAAAATTTTAAGTACTCGTTTCATTCTAAGATACGAAGTACAGAAAATAAAGAGAAATTATGAGTAATCATGCTTTTTGCACATCTGTGCCTTTGAATCCTTGGTTAGATAACTAAAGGTATTTTCAAATCTCATACCCATTACGTTCCGATTTGTTTTAACATGCATAACATAAGTTTTCAAAAACAACCTTCATAATTTCAAAAACATTTTATACATAGTTCGAAAACATTTTTAATATAATGTATTTACTTAACATAACAAATGCATGATTTCAAAAACATTGTCTATGTTTTCAAAAACAACCTTCATAATTTCAAAATGTCTCATATAGTCTGAAAACAATATTGACACAGTATATTTTCTTATCAAGTGCACGATTTCAAAAGCATCATTCATGTTTAAAAAAAAAAAAACCTTATACATAATTTCAAAATTCATCTCGCATAATTTTAAAACATTTTTATAAATATACTTACCTAATACACCTACTTTATGATTTCAAAAGTATTATATATAAGGTTTCAAAAACATTAAACACATTTTTTTTCAAAAAGAAACCCCATGCATAGTTTTCAAAATATTTTTCCTCATACATTGACTTAACTTTTAGATTCTGCTTCATATGTCGCCTTGACATGTCTAGCATCTCAACTTCATAAGCATTTTTACTTCATGTTTTGACTTAAGCACGTCCAGTGCAAGATTTCAAAACATCTTCAACTTCTAAAATCCTTATGGGATCTTTTTATCTCCACAATTAGACCTTTGTGGATGATTATCATTCAATTCAGAGTCTTTAATTAGATTCCTTGTGTACCTTAATTCGAACATTTCGGTTCCTTACAATCGAAATCGAATTTTCCCTTTAAAAGATCTTTCTATCTTTATAGTTAGATTTTTAGAAATATTTAAAGCACCAATCAAAATCCACTAATTAGATACCTGGTATGCTTTGAATACATGTGCACAGTTAACAGAACAAATTAACAAATGATAACAAATCAAGTTAAACAATTTTATGGTTATGTGACTATGTGTTTATGCATTTTGTGTTTTCTTTTATGCAATTTTTTTGTTTTTGTATACTCTGGATATTCGTTATCCAAATCCTGGTAGGATCTTTCATATCTTCATATGAGGGATTCGTAGAAGGATATCCAAAGGTACTACCTTAAATCCTAAATGGGCTTCTATTGTAACACCTGGGTCACTGCAACCATCAAACAAATGCCAAACCAATGAAATATTGTATTTCATACTTGGGATTTGTAAAAATATGTGTATCGTTTGCACATATCAATTCTTGTTCAATTTCAAGCTTTAAATCGCTTTCCGGAAGGTTATACGCGCACTGATGCGTAGACATAACCAGTTTAATGCAACGAACACTCCGGAATAGTGAAATAGGCTTAACATACCTTAAATAACCTTTACATAACTTAGAAGTAAGTTTTGGAAGGTTTGGTATGGTGAAATCTAGTTTAATCGCTTACAGGGACTAAAGTTGACAAACTGCGAAAGTATGCCAATTTGAACTGTAACAGACTTTCCGGAACATGACCATAAGTTAAACACACCTTAAATATCCTTCACATAGCTTAGAAATAGGCTTTGATGGGTTCGGTGTGCTAAAATAAACTTTTGGGTCATTCAGGGACTAAAAGTGCACAAGTTTGCATTTTCGCGCATAACTTACGTTCTGAATACATCCGGACATCCAAAAATTTATGTAAGCACTAAAATATTTTATTTTAGTGTTTGGCATAAGAAAAATCCATTCGTCGCGTCATTGGGATCGTTTTTCGCGCTTATGCGCATTCCGTCGTAATTAAGCGAACATCGCGTTCGTACGACCAAACGAACTGACATCCGACATATTTTTGAGCGTGTTTCATGTCCACAATGTTTAGGAATCATTTTAGGGTCTTAAATTTGGCTTTACGGGCCTTAGAAGTGTCAGAAATGGCTTAAATACACAACAGGGACCAAAACTGTCATTTTTGAAACTTATTTTCTGATCAGAACCCCCATGCAGCCCGCATTAGTTTTGGTGTATCCTGAAGCGGGCCGCATCAGCCTTCCAGAACAGATAAGATCGATTAGTCAGCTGATTCCAGCTGTTTAATCCACACCCACACATTCTAACTTGCCCTTTCAGCTCATGGGGGATCATTTTTAGTTACCACAACAATTGAACAAGTGTACGCACAAGATTCGAGCACGGTTTCCATGAAACGATCTTAACGGTTACCCGAAAACTATAAATACCCCACCCCCATTTGCTTTAAACTCACTAGAATCTGATCTAAAAGACTCTAAGTTGGAACAATTGTTTCATACCTGAGTTATTTGGATCTAGATTAGCATTCGGGGACCCTTCGTAAGTATTCTTTCGTTCTTTTATTGCTTTTCGAGTCTTTTCGAGTCTGAAAGTCAAACTTTGTTTGACTTTCTGCATTGACCAGTTTATGGTCAATGCGAAGTTCGTTTGAACTTCGCAACGTGAGTGTAATCACGTTGGTTATAGTCCCTTGGGACTATGCGTACTGATTACCACGTTGTATAGGGTCGTAGGGTAAGCGATCTAATAAATCGCTTATACCTTCGAACCCGACCCATTTGGTCGATCATTAGGATCCGACCAAATACATTAGGTGACCATAGTATATAGGGAATAACCTTCCGAGGTTATACCTTATGGTCGCTTCGTTTGAATAGTTGTATGATAGGTAGTTTATATGCCTTAGGTAAATTAATAGAATTCCCTTTTTATGTATAATTGGTAATTAAGCATATGTAATCTAAACTTTTGTCACATAACTGATTATGTAACATGTTTAGGCATATAACACTTGTCATAGGGCTAGTTAGGCGGTCCGAACGCGTTTCACGCGAACGACGCGTTAAAGTAGCATAAGCTACCTAAACGAGTCGTAATAGGTCGTAAACACTTAGGTTAGGTTTCATCTAGCATGAAGGCTTTGTTAAACCATATGACACGAGTCTCTATACTCGTTTGGTCTACGAACCCTCATTCTATCCAATCATCCGATTTAGGTCCGGTTTATTAACATAGTTACCTATATTAGGTGCTGTTTGATTCCGAGATCTCTAGCATTGTTTGGTTGTTACTCAAGGACTACTAAGCAATCTCAAGTGAGTACATAGACCCCTCTTTTACTGTTTTCCAAACTGTTTTGGGGTGAAACACATGTGATACCTGCTATGTTCGTTAGTACATTATAGTACATGATTTCATTACATTACATGCTATGTATGCCCATTGTGTGCGTACTTAGTACATCGTTCTACATTACATTTCATGCTATGTATGTCCATTGTGTGCATACTTAGTACATTGTTTTACATTGCATTTCTGTTGCATATGCTCATCCAGCATATGAACACATTATACTACATTTTGAACCGTTGTAACTATTTGACTATGTGAACCGTCGTAACCGTTTGATTATATGAACCATGTGAATCATCTGTAACTGTTGAACCGTGTGAACCATTTGTATCTGTTGACCTGATTTACATTTGACAATAGACATTTGACTATACATAAACATTTCTACAATTGTTAAACATTACATCTTTGGTGGTTTGGTTTGATTAAGTAACGATGCGTGTGTAATATGATACAAGCATGGTGGATACGCCGCTGGTACTTCCTATATATAAGTGTTTGTATGGTATTACATATCGTAGCGTTATTTGAATCATTTCAGTTTGAGACATATAACATTTTATACAAATAACATACTTTTCACAAGACATTGATTTACAAACAACTTATCTTATACAAACTCATTTTACAATGGTTATTCATTTAACCATACATTATTCTCTTATTTATACATATCATCTGATCTTATCGTTTTTCAAATGATTTACAAAACAAAGCAAATTACAAGGTTCATGACTAAACATTTTCTCAAACATAAGTCATGAAACCTATTTTCACAAAACCTATGTATCTCACAGGCATTTTTATGCTGACGTACCTATTTTCACATGTGTTTTTCAGGAGCTGTTGCATAAGATGATCAAGATATACATAGGCAGACTTGGGCTTTAGTGACAATAAAAGATGCAAGACTCGTTAATTATGTTGTATTTCCTTGTTTGTTAAGACATTGTAACACTTTTAATCAATAAAACGAAACTTCAATTGCCATGGATTTGAAACAATTAATTCTGTTACAACACTCCCCGACATTTCCGCCACGTTTTGTATGTTCTACGTGGTCGGGGTGTGACAGAAAAGATGGTATCAGAGCCAATGGTTATAGGGAATTAGGTTATTAGTAATGCTTTGACCTAGTCTATAACTTTCTTAGGACCCTAACGCGAGTTTACTTGCGTTTAGTCATAAAACAATACCGTCACCTATCCTTAGGCGACGACCACAACAAGAACATAAATTTCAAAACCGCTTTGAAAACTAATCATCTGTTCTAGGATGATTGATTACTAGGTTTTGAACCCTCTGTTATATGGTTTTGAACCCCTTTGAATTTTCAAAAATCTCGTCAAGGTTTTGGGTTTTAAATAATGTGAACACGTGCAAACTGGAAGGGTGAATGCCGGTATTCTGGGTTTTCTGTCTAGGCAAGCACTTCGTATACATCTCATCAGACGCGAGACCAGTTGTGCTTACCTGGGAATTCTTGGGATGAGTGTTCACTTATAGGCGAGCATGTCTTCGCGATACATTATTTTTTGACCTATTTACTTTGATTAATCACCGAGGTCGTTTGTTGCTTTGTAGTAACAAACAAATGACCACTATCCTTGCTTTCATCAGATTTGTTTTATCTCATTCTTTTCGTCTAATTCTCTCACTCGTTTCTTTTCATGTTTCCTCTTTTAGAATGCCTCCTCGACGCGAAAGCCACATAGCGACTGCCGAATTGGCAGAAATCATTGCGCAACAAATGGCTGCTCAATTCCCAAACCTCTTTGCTCAATGGAATCAAGCCAACAACAACAACAATGGTCCATGCAATTTCAAGAGTTTTAACTCGGCGAAACCACTCAAGTTTAGTGGTTCTGAGGGAGCGACTGGGCTTCTTCAATGGTTCGAGAGCATTGAGAATACTTTCTGCCACGTGCAGTGTCCTGACAATCGCAAGGTCGAGTTTGCTTCGAGTGTGTTCCAGAAGAGAGCCCTTACGTGGTGGAACGGGGTTATGAGAGATCGTGGTGCAGAATTTGCTCTAGCACAGACATGGGCTGAACTTAGGGCCCTTATGATGAAGGAATTCTGTCCTCGTCATGAGATCAGGGCCTTGGAAAGGGAATTCGACAATCTTGAGCAAGACAGCGGTGAGCATCGAGCCTACACGGACCGTTATGGGGAGTTGAGTCTGTTATGCCCAAACATGGTCACGCCTTTGGATAAGGCAACAGAAAAGTACATTGATGGCCTCCCTGACTCAATACAAGACATTGTGACTGGCAGCAACCCTACTACGGTTAGACAGGCCATTGAGCTATCTGCAACCTTGACTGAATCAAAGATCAGGAAAGGTAAACTTTTCCGAAAAGGTGACAAGAAACCGGTCGAGGAATCGAACCCAATCGAGGAATCAAAGACCATGGATGAACAGATTTGGATCCCCTAAAAAGTCAAAGAAGCGAAAGGCTTCTCAGAACTTCGCCATGGTTACTCACAATGATCAGGCTGTCCCCAACCAACCAACTCAACCCCCTGCTAGGAAGCCATACAATGGAACTGCACCCTCGTGCAACCAATGTAGCCTCCATCATCATGCCAATGTAAAGTGCCGCAAATGCCAAACTTGTGGGCTTATAGGCCATACAGCAAGAGTCTGCCCAGTTGCAGC
Organism: Helianthus tuberosus; assembly: GCA_030545235.1. Classification (NCBI taxonomy): domain Eukaryota; kingdom Viridiplantae; phylum Streptophyta; class Magnoliopsida; order Asterales; family Asteraceae; genus Helianthus; species Helianthus tuberosus. Next base: position 11,164 of record JARYGA010039230.1, on the reverse strand, counting down.
TGCACCAAACCAAGCTGGCAACAATACCGCTCAAGGTCGTTTTCTACCCGGTTCTTGCTTCAACTGTGGCGAGATGGGTCATTTCCGAAGAAATTGCCCAAAACTTGCTAATGCAAATCCAGCACAGGGATGAACATCTGATCGAATGGAAGACAACGTTGTTTAGAAATAATCAATCCTTATGTATTATTTTCTTTAGTTGTCAAGGTCCAAGAAACAGTTGTTATCGTTGTTTATAAATAAATCTTTTATATACATTGCAATGTATTTATGTGGTTGCATGTATAAACAACATATCTCTTACAATACCGACAATCAAGAAACCGTATTCCTTGAAGAACAGACTACCCCCAAACTTTCTTCCACTTTATGATCTCTTGCATTTTCCACGAAATTCCTAAGTACCCGTTTATTCTAAGGAAACGAAGTACAAGGCGCAAGTTACAACACTGGACGAGTACCCAAAGTACCACTATAAATCCTTAATAGGGTACCTAGGGGTATTTCCGTAAATCCTAAAAAATTTTGTGTTCCTTAATTCGACTATTACGTTTCTTTGAAAACAAAATCGAATTTTTGGGAGATCTTCCTATCTCTTCAGGTAGATCCCAGAGGACATTGAAGTCCATCGACTGGTTTCCATATCCGTTCTCAATCGATAACAAATTAATAACAAATTAATAACCAAGTTAAACAACTATGTGATTATGTGCTTATGAACATTACAAGACAAACTGTTCGGACTGTGCAAGGAATTACGTAATTATGGATGCATACATAATTATGGAATTTAGTGCACAGAAACCACAGCGATCTTTGTCATGTGCCTAGAAGTTAACTCTATTCATTTCCATTTCTGATGAAGCACCCGTTGAAAATGACTCTGCTAGTTCAGTTTTCATTTCTGAAGATTGTCCGTTGAGGAAATGAATATCCATTTGTTTCTCCTTTTCATTTCCATTTCTGAAGAAGCAACCGTTGAAAATGACTCCGTTAGTTCATCTTTCGTTTCTGAAGATTGTCCGTTGAGGAAATGAATATCCGTTTGTTTCTCCTTTTCATTTCCATTTCTGAAGAAGCACCCGTTGAAAATGACTCCGTTAGTTCATTTTTCGTTTCTGAAGATTGTCCGTTGAGGAAATGAATATCCTTTTGTTTCTCCTTTTCATTTCCATTTCTGAAGAAGCACCCGTTGAAAATGACTCCGTTAGTTCATTTTTCGTTTCTGAAGATTGTCCGTTGAGGAAATGAATATCCGTTTGTTTCTCCTTTTTCATTTCCATTTCTGATGAAGCACCCGTTGAGAATGACTCAGTAAGTTCATTTTACATTTCTGAAGATTGTCCGTTGAGGAAATGAATCCCCGTTTGTTTATTCCTTCATTTCCGCTTCTGAAGAATACTCGTTGAGGAAAATGACTCCGTCTGTTCATTTTCGTTCTGAAGAATGTCCATTAAGGAAATGACTGGATTTTGCCTTGTATATCTGGTGGTTACTTGACACAAAGTCACAGATGGACTCCTACGAATAAATTTCGGGATGAAATTTCCTAAAGTAGGGGAGACTGTAACACCTGGGTCACTGCAACCATCAAACAAATGCCAAACCAATGAAATATTGTATTTCATACTTGGGATTTGTAAAAATATGTGCATCATTTGCACATATCAATTCTTGTTCAATTTCAAGCTTTAAATCACTTTCCGGAAGGTTATACGCGCACTGATGCGTAGACATAACCAGTTTAATGCAACAAACACTCCGGAATAGTGAAATTGGCTTAACATACCTTAAATAACCTTTACATAACTTAGAAGTAAGTTTTGGAAGGTTTGGTATGGTGAAATCTAGTTTAATCGCTTACAGGGACTAAAGTTGACAAACTGCGAAAGTATGCCAATTTGAACTGTAACAGACTTTCTGAAACATGACCATAAGTTAAACACACCTTAAATATCCTTCACATAGCTTAGAAATAAGCTTTGAGGGGTTCGGTGTGCTAAAATAAACTTTTGGGTCATTCAGGGACTAAAAGTGTCAAAAAGTGCACAAGTTTGCATTTTCGCGCATAACTTACGTTCTGAATACATCCGGACATCCAAAAATTTATGTAAGCACTAAAATATTTTATTTTAGTGTTTGACATAAGAAAAATCCATTCGTCGCGTCATTGGGATCGTTTTTCGCGCTTATGCGCATTCCGTCGTAATTAAGCGAACATCGCGTTCGTACGACCAAACGAACTGACATCCGACATATTTTTGAGCATGTTTCATGTCCACAATGTTTAGGCATCATTTTAGGGCCTTAAAGTTGGCTTTACGGGCCTTAGAAGTGTCGGAAATGGCTTAAATACACAACAGGGACCAAAACTATCATTTTTTAAACTTATTTTCTGATCAGAACCCGAAACGATCTTAACGGTTACCCGAAAACTATAAATACCCCACCCCCATTTGCTTCAAACTCACTAGAATCTGATCTAAAAGATTCTAAGTTGGAACAATTGTTTCATACCTGAGTTATTTGGATCTAGATTAGCATTCGGGGACCCTTCGTAAGTATTCTTTCGTTCTTTTATTGCTTTTCGAGTCTTTTCGAGTCTGAAAGTCAAACTTTGTTTGACTTTCTGCATTGACCAGTTTATGGTCAATGCGAAGTTCGTTTGAACTTCGCAACGTGAGTGTAATCACGTTGGTTATAGTCCCTTGGGACTATGCCTACTGATTACCACGTTGTATAGGGTCGTAGTGTAAGCGATCTAATAAATCGCTTATACCTTCGAACCCGACCCATTTGGTCGATCATTAGGATCCGACCAAATACATTAGGTGACCATAGTATATAGGGAATAACCTTCCGAGGTTATACCTTATGGTCGCTTCGTTTGAATAGTTGTATGATAGGTAGTTTATATGCCTTAGGTAAATTACCAGAATACCCTTTTCATGTATAATTGGTAATTAAGTATATGTAATCTAAACTTTTGTCACATAACTGATTATGTAACATGTTTAGGCATATAACACTTGTCATAGGGCTAGTTAGGCGGTCCGAACGCGTTTCACGCGAACGACGCGTTAAAGTAGCATAAGCTACCTAAACGAGTCGTAATAGGTCGTAAACACTTAGGTTAGGTTTCATCTAGCATGAAGGCTTTGTTAAACCATATGACACGAGTCTCTATACTCGTTTGGTGTACGAACCCTCATTCTATCCAATCATCCGATTTAGGTCCGGTTTATTAACATAGTTACCTATATTAGGTGCCGTTTGATTCCGAGATCTCTAGCATTGTTTGGTTGTTACTCAAGGACTACTAAGCAATCTCAAGTGAGTACATAGACCCCTCTTTTACTGTTTTCCAAACTGTTTTGGGGTGAAACACATGTGCCTACTTGTTACTTTCATGCTTTCCTGTTTTCACATCATATACCTGCTATGTTCGTTAGTACATTATAGTACATGATTTCATTACATTACATGCTATGTATGGCCATTGTGTGCGTACTTAGTACATCGTTCTACATTACATTTCATGCTATGTATGTCCATTGTGTGCATACTTAGTACATTGTTTTACATTGCATTTCTGTTGCATATGCTCATCTAGCATATGAACACATTATACTACATTTTGAACCGTTGTAACTATTTGACTATGTGAACCGTCGTAACCGTTTGATTATATGAACCGTTTGTAACTGTTGAACCATGTGAATCATCTGTAACTGTTGAACCGTGTGAACCATTTGTATCTGTTGACCTGATTTACATTTGACAATAGACATTTGACTATACATAAACATTTCTACAATTGTTAAACATTACATCTTTGGTGGTTTGGTTTGATTAAGTGATTAAGTAACGATGCGTGTGTAATATGATACAAGCATGGTGGATACGCTGCTGGTACTTCCTATATATAAGTGTTTGTATGGTATTACATATCGTATCGTTATTTGAATCATTTCAGTTTGAGACATATAACATTTTATACAAATAACATACTTTTCACAAGACATTGATTTACAAACAACTTATCTTATACAAACTCATTTTACAATGGTTATTCATTTAACCATACATTATTCTCTTATTTATACATATCATCTGATCTTATCGTTTTTCAAATGATTTACAAAACAAAGCAAATTACAAGGGTCATGACTAAACATTTTCTCAAACATAAGTCATGAAACCTATTTTCACAAAACCTATGTATCTCACAGGCATTTTTATGCTGACGTACCTATTTTCACATGTGTTTTTCAGGAGTTGTTGCATAAGATGATCAAGATACACATAGGCAGACTTGGGCTTTAGTGACAATAAAAGATGCAAGACTCGTTAATTATGTTGTATTTCCTTGTTTGTTAAGACATTGTAACACTTTTAATCAATAAAACGAAACTTCAATTGCCATGGATTTGAAACAATTAATTCTGTTACAACACTCCCCGACATTTCCGCCATGTTTTGTATGTTCTACGTGGTCGGGGTGTGACATCTATGTAATAGTTAAGACCCTTGGATTATATAGTACTATTCTATGATTCATAAGAGACCCTTTTAGTGGTCTAGTAAAAAAGATCGATTCAAAAATCTGGTTAAGAATGACATGTGATGATATAAGCTGAAAAGAATCCTTGGTTGTCTATTAAAATCAGTTATTGATTTAATAAAAGGGACCCTATGGTGGTCTAGTCACACTCATCACAGGTTTGTTCATTTGGTTTTCCCCTACACATTATAAAATAGACTGTGTGAACTATGCAAGGAATTGTCTAATTATGGACGCGTACATAATTATGAAATTTAGTGCACAGAAACCCAGTAAGATTTATTATGTGTAAGAACCGATAGTGACAACAATAACAAAATGAGAACAATGTAATGGAGGTACGGTGGACGCACCAATAACACTTTATATACTTGTATATAAGTGTCCCTCTCACATTGCAAGAATGATGTTATTTAAAGTTACTAGAAGTTCAAGAACTCCAACCAGTGTTGTTTGGTCTTTTCAACTTCATGTTTCAAGCTCTCAAAAGTTTCCTCTAAATAAATTTCGGGACGAAATTTCCTAAAGTAGGGGAGACTGTGATACCTGGGTCACTGCGACCATCAAACAAATACCAAACCAATGAAATATTGTGTTTCATACTTGGGATTTGTACAAATATGTCTATCATTTGCATATATCAATTCTTGTTCGATTTCGGGATCTAAATCGCTTTCTGGAAGGTTATACGCGCACTGATGCGTTAATATAACCAGTTTAATGCAACGAACACTCCGGAATAGTGAAATAGGCTTCACATACCTTAAATAACCTTTACATAACTTAGAAATAAGTTTTGAAGGCTGTGGTATGACAAAATCAAGTTAAATCGCTTACAGGGAATAAATTCGACAAACTGCGAAAGTATGCCGATTTGAACTGTAACAGACATTCCGGAACATGACCATGAGTTAAACATACCATAAATATCCTTTACATAGCTTAGAAATAGGCTTTGAGAGGTTCGGTGTGCTAAAATAAACTTTGGGACATTCAGGGACTAAAAGCGTCAAAAAGTGCACAAGTTTGCACTTTCGCGCATAACTTACGTTCTGAATACATCCGGACATCCAAAAATTTATGTAAGCACTAAAATATTTTATTTTAGTGTTTGGCATGAGAAAAATCCATTCGTCGCGCAATTTGGATCGTTTTTCGCGCTTATGCGCATTCCGTCGTAATTAAGCGAACATCGCGATCGTACGACCAAACGAACCGACATCCGGGATATTTTTGAGCATGTTTCATGTCCACAATGTTTAGGAATCATTTTAGGGCCTTTAAAATGGCTTAACGAGCCTTAAACATGTTGGAAATGGCCTTAATACACAACGGGGACTGAATTGGAAACTGGTTGCTGATCAGAAAGACCTTAGCGTGACACCTAGCCCCCTTGGAGTCACGCGAGGCCCCTTCTGATTAGAAAAAAGACATTTTAACAGCTGTTAATAGCTGTTTAGCACTCCCAATCCAATTCCAAGTGTTGTTTCCTGCTTATGGGGGGCCAATTTGATGTACATGAGCTTGCCAACAAGTGTAGGGATGTGATCAAAGCACATTATTCGATAAACAATCCTAACGGTCTTGCATATCCTATAAATACCCATCCATCCCAACCCCAAAAACCCACACCTTTGAAATCTAAACTTGCTCTCTAAGTTGTTGTGTTTAACACTTCAAACCTGAGAGTGTTCGGATTCAAACCTTCCATTCTTGGACCCTTTGTAAGTGTTCCTTCGTTCTTTTATTCTTTTAGCGTTAAAGTCAAACTTTGTTTGACTTTCTGCATTGGCCAGTTTATGGTAAATGTGAAGTTCGTTTGAACTTCATAACGTGAGCGTAATCACGATGGTTATAGTCCCTAGTGACTATACCTACTGATTACCACGTTATCTAGGCTCAGTGACGAGCCGTAGTTTCGGCCAAAATGCGCATTCTTGCGTGTTTTGTAACCAAACTACTCTTAGGTATCAAAACCGTTTATTTTGATACCAAACCTGTTTTCTAAACTTAGTTAAGCATGTTTTAACATGCTTAGCTCGTCACTTTTAGTTTAGTGCTTATATAGGGTCGTAAGGTAAGCGATCTAAACAATCGCTTATACTTTCGAACCCGACCCGTTTGGTTGATCATTAGGATCCGACCAAACACATTAGGTGACCATAGTATATAGGGAATAACCTTCTGAGGTTATACCTTATGGTCACGACGTTTAGTTAGTTGTATGATAGGTAGTTTATATGCCTTAGGTAAATTACCAAAATTCCCCTTTGACGCCAAAATTCATTTTGAAATTATGTAACGCAACTTTTGACATCTAAACTGATTTGACAACAATATTAGACATGTTAAGGCATATATTACTTGTCATAGGACTAGTTAAGTGGTCCGAACGCGTTTCACGCGAACGACGCGTTAAAGTAGCAAAAGCTACCTAAACGGATCGTAATGGGTCGTAAGCACTTAGGTTAGGTTTCATTTAGTATGTAGGCTTTGTTAAACCATATTACATGAGTTCTCATACTCATTTGGGTTACAAGCCCTCATTCTATCCAATCCTCCGATTTAGGTCCGGCATATTAACATAGTTACCTATATTAGGTGCCGTTTGATATCCGTGATCTCTAGCATTGTTTGGTTGTTACTCAAGGACTACTAAGCAATCTCAAGTGAGTACATAGACCCCTCTTTTACTGTTTTCCTAACATTTTGGGGTGGAACACATGTGCCTACTTGTTACTTTCATGCTTTCCTGCTTTCACATCATATACTTGCTATGTTCAGTAGTACATTTATAGTACATGGTTTCATTGTGTTTTATGCTATGTATGCCCATTGTGTGCGTACTTAGTACATTATTTTACATTACATTTTATGCTATGTATGCCCATTGTGTGCGTACTTAGTATATTATTTTACATTACATTTTATGCTATGTATGCCCATTGTGTGCGTACTTAGTACATTATTTTACATTACATTCTATGCTATGTATGCCCATTGTGTGCATACTTAGTACATTATTTTATTCATCACATGCTTACATTTTGGTATGACATTTGGTTTGTTTAAATGGGACAATGTACATTCATTAACACCGATCATGCCGCTCGGTAGTAGGTAGTGGTACCATAGGACTTGACAACTCCCATTCCTGAAATCTCGGGTTTGTTTGGATTGGAAGGAATGACCGAATCCGATTACATTTCTAGGTGGACCTTAGACTTTGTGCTAGGGTTTATTCTACAGTCGCAAGGCTTGGATGTATGAATTTTCACAATACCGCATAAATGTTTATATCAGTATAGCATGCATTTATTACACAAAACATAACTTTGATTTAAACCATGTTTTACTTCAATACCTTGTTTTTGTGCATTTTACATATGGTTTAGTTGATATATTTCACTTACCATACATAAACATTTTGACATTTACATACACAATTCATGATTTACATTAGACATAAACATTAGACATAAACATTAGACATAGACATTAGACATGGTTTTCACATCAACATTTTGTCATTTGATTATGCATAAACATTTTACTTTGGTGGTTTGGTTTGAGTAAGTGATTTAAGTAACAAGGCGTATGTAATATGATACAAGCATGGTGGATACGCCGCTGGTACTTCCTATATATAAGTGTTTGTATGGTATTACATATCGTAGCGTTATTTGAATCATTTCAATTTGAGACATATAACATTTTATATAAATAACATACTTTTCAAGACATTGTTTTACAAACAACTTATCTTATACAAACTCATTTTACTTGGTTATTCATTTAACCACACATTATTCTCTTATTTATACATATCATCTGATCTTATTGCTTTTCAAATGATTTACAAAACAAAGCAAATTACAAGGTTCATGACTAAACATTTTCTTAAACATAAGTCATGAAATCTATTTTCACAAAACCTATGTATCTCACAGGCATTTTTATGCTGACGTACCTATTTTCACATGTGTTTCAGGATATGATGCATAGGATTTATCAAGATACACTTAGGCGGACGTGGGCCTTAGTGACAATAAAAGATGCAAGACTAGTTATTTATGTTATATTTCTTTGATTGTCAAGACATTGTAACTCTTTTAATCAATAAAACAATATTTCAATTTCCATGTGTTATGAGACAATGATTCTGTTACAACACTCCCCGACATTTCCGCCACGTTTTGTTGTTTTACGTGGTCGGGGTGTGACAATAAGCTACCTTAATGGGTCGTAACGTGTCGAAAGCACTTAGGTTAGGTTCCGATTTAGGATGTAGGCTTTGTTAAACCATATCACATGAGTTCCAACACTCATTTGGTTTACAAGACCTCATTCTATCCGATCTTCCGATTTAGGCGTCGATTTATTTACTAGTGATGCGATTACTAGGTACTACTTGAATTTCCTTGGTTTGTCTGAGCTTCGCTAAGTTCTTTAGATCAAGGATACCCTACCATTCAATGTGAGTACATAGTTCCCCTATTTTACTGTTTTCAATTGTTTTGGGGTGATTCATATGTACAAAATGATTTCAAGGTTTAAACGATGATTTCAAAAACGATTGATATGGTTTATACTAAACTAATAACGATTTCAATAAAGTGAACAAAACTTATTGGTTGTAGTTACATAACGAATGACATTCATTAATTTTGGCCGAACCGACCAGTATTAGGTTATGGTACCATAGGATCTGACAAATCCCGTTATCAGACTACACCCATGGTTATGTGTGGGGGTTATGTAGGTAACGACCGAATCTGATGATTGTTAACTTACCCTTTGGTGGTTCGTTAATACGAGAAACGAGGTAGTCGAGTCACGAAGGTTTGAATGTTATTAGCGAGACAACCATAAGTAGTTTCACAATTAAAACGAAAACGATTTTTGGGACGAGTTGAAACGATTTGGAACGACTTAAACGAGATAAAACGATGTGAATGAACGATTGGTTTTGGGTAGTGATTAGATAGTGGGACGGGTGTAGTATGATATAAGCATGGTAGATACGCCATTGGTACATCTTATATATAAGTGCTTTTATCATATTACATTGCGTGTCATTATTTAGTTCACTTGGGAAACGATTTTGAAACGATATCACACAACGAGGTTTTCGAAATGATATAAACCATACGAGTTTTATTAACAAGTTTTTAACGAGATGTTTTACGAATTGGTTTACTTAAACAAATGTTTTGGGGTTAAGAATCATGGCTACAAGATTTTATAAATTATAACCATCTTGATTTGAGTTGGTTAATCATGTTGCAATGCTATACACTTTTCAAAACAAGGTTTTCGAGGTATTGCAAAATATATGTAAACAAGCCATGATTCCGATACTCTTACAAAACCTATGTACTCGCCAGCATTTCTTTGCTGACTATGTTTTTACATATGTTTCAGGTGATAATGCTTGATGTTGGTTGCTAGGAAGCAAGATCACTTAGGATCCGGACGTGGCTTTAGTGACTTAAAAACGATAATAGACGATGTTTAATTTGTTTGTTTGGTTTTAAGACAATGTACATTACTTAATGAATCAATAAAACGAAACTTTGAATTACCATGGTTGTGAAACGATGATTCTGTTACAACACTCCCCGATGTTTCCGCCACGGTTTGTTGTTTTAACGTGGTCGGGGTGTGACAGATAGATTAGCGATAAGTCGATTAGCGATTAAACTGCGATTAAGTAGCGATTTGTTAACATGTACTCCACATAATACAACTAAAGCGATTAAAATAGATTCTTGATTACAAGTCAAGAAGTACAATCAATTAATTGAGCAAGGAGTGACAGATAGCAATTAGCAATCTTTTATTCCTTTGACTTTGACTTGTACTTTGACTTTCAAAATGCGGGGTGTTACATTAGCTTCCAAGAACTCAGCCTTTCGAGCAACAAATACCTTTTGCTCTGTTGGATCGTAGAAATAATATCCTATACCATCTTTTGGATATCCTACAAAGATACACTTAGTGGATCGTATTTCCAATTTATTTGGGGTGTATTGCTTCACAACCTCATACCTTCAAATATGATAATGATGGAGCCCTTCCATGCCATATTTCAAAAAGGTGTCTTATCCACTTTCTTGGTTTGGGCCATATTTAATACACGGGCCGCGGAGAGCAAAGTGTAACCCCAAAATGATAGAGATAATGTGCTCCTAGCCATCATAGATTGAACCATATCCAAATAGAGTTCGATTCCTCCTCTATTGGAACGAAGAACTTTAATAGAGTTGATTTTCTACTTCAGTTTGAAGGTTCAGAAACGTTTCAAAAACTTCATCTTTGTGTCTTAGCAAGTACACATCATAACCATAGTGACTATAATTGTCGGTAAAATAATGAAGAATCTTTCACCATTCCTAGTCATTGGCTTAAAAGGATCACATACATCCAAATGTATGATACTTAATAAATCTTTTGCCCCTTTCCATTAAATGGTTTCTAAGTCATTTTACCTTGTAAACAACATTCACATATATCAAATGAACCAACTTCATTTGTCTCCAAAAGACCATTCTTTCGAAGTGTTTACATGCGACATCTGTTTATATGACCAAGGCGATA
>JARYGA010039229.1:77500-80000 GCA_030545235.1 Helianthus tuberosus | reverse complement strand
GCCCAACCACACAACGGGCCCAAACGTCATGGCACGACCATAGACCAGCCTACAACGACCGTGAACAACCACGTCAAATTTGGTGTCGAAACGAGTACAACTGGGACGATCCAAGGCCCAACGATACATCGGGCCCGAACAAGGCCCAATAAAAAAACAGACCCTAGAACGTGAAGTCGTGATCGCAAACCACGTAAGAATGTCCCGTGAACAACCTGTACAAAGTTTGGTGTCGATCCGAGCATAACGGGCCCGACCCAAGGCCCAACGACATCGGGCCCGAACAAGGCCCGTTCAACACGTTGGCCCGACACCACCATAAAAATGTCCGCGAGCAACGGTGTCAACTTTCGTGGCGATCCGACGTACAACGGGCCCGATCCAAGGCCCAACGACACATCGGGCCCGAACAAGGCCCAAATGAAGACCTGACCCGAGAACGTGAACTCGTGTTCACAAACCACGTAAGAATATCCCGTGAACAACCTGTACAAAGTTTGGTGTCGATCCGAGCACAACGGGCCCGAACCAAGGCCCAACGACAAATCGGGCCCGAACACGGCCCGGTCAACACGTTGACCCGAGACGTGAAGCCGTGACCCGATACCACCATAAGAATGCCCGTGAACAACCGTGTCAGCTTTCGTGGCTATCCGACGTCGTTTGGTGGTGTTACGAAGAATCCCGAGAAAGCGAACGTACCGGGCCCGCAGGCCCGTGGGCCCGAATCCAGATTATTCTTTCCCAAGACCACCGTCAACTTGTCCCGATGGCTCACATGAAGTTTGGTGCCGTTCCGACCTCGTTTGATACGGTTATGGTTGAACCACACGGGCGCTCGGTCCCGACCCGAGCCCAGTCAACGTTTTGACCCGATCAAACCGGCCCGTGAACCGAAACGACCCTACTTGGGCCCTACAACAGCCACGTAAAGTTTCGGGACGATCCGACGTTCTTTCATGGGGTTACGGACAACCCACGCCAAACAAGCGTCACGGGCCGACCGAGCCGGGCCAACGGGCCCTCGTGACCCGAAAACTGAATTTTTTTCATCCAAACCCCTTAAAACACGTTACCGAGGTCTCACGCAAAATTTCATGCCAATCCGACGTCGTTTGATGGGGTTTTGAAAATTATGATTCCTCAAAAATTTAATGTCTGTTCCTGTCACTTAGCTTTTTGTGCAAAATGTATATATAGGGGAGGGGTGGGTGTTGAGCAGCCCATGCCCGGGCAAGCTAGGTGAGCGCCCAAGCAAAAGGAGGCTGGTGGCGCGCGCATAACAGCCCAAATGCCCCAACGATGACCGAGAACAAGCGCCCCTCTCCCCTCCCTCCCCCCCACCAAGCGCCCCTCCCCCCCCACGTTGCCTGCCCACGTTGCCTCGACGCCCAGCAAACCTCGAAATTATGATTCTTCGAAAAATTAATGTCTGTTCCTGTCACTTTACTTTTTGTGCAAAATGTATATATAGGGGAGACTAGGGGCTTGAGCAACCCCTGTGCCCAAGCAAGGGCAAGATAGAAGCACACGAGACACGAGGTTTAAAGCCTATACAAGCAAGGCGTCGGTCTCCCCAAGCCCCGTTGCCTATAAATCAAGCCCGGTGCCTTGTAAATGCCACACACGATGCCTACAAGCAACAACGACGTTTGCTAGTTAATCGATCGATGCCCACACATTTCAGCATGTTGCCTAGTAAACAAGCCATGCTGCCTTGGAAGCGCCCCACATCATGGCATGTTGCCTAGCACGCTGCCCAGCACGCTGCCCTTGTTCCCGCACGACGACCTGAAAGCGTGGCTGACCACGTGCTTGCCTTCAAAAATTATGATTTCTCAAAAAATTAATGTCTGTTCCTGTCACTTTACTTTTTGTGCAGAATGTATATATAGGGGGGTGGTAGTACTCTTGGGGTAGAGAGGCATGTGCTGGGATGGCATGCCAAGGCATGTGCTGGGATGGCATGCCTTGGTGTGTGCTGGGATGGCATGCCAAGGACAAGCATGTGCTATGAAGGCATGCCAAGGCCAAGGCAAGCACATGCATTGTGAGCTAGTTGAGACGGTTGTCTTTACCCCAAGAGTGCCCAAGGGAGAGGAAAGAGGTGTCAAACGCATGCTGAGCCCCACTTCGGTAGTTTGGCACCCCCATAGGCATTCAGGCAAGCGTGCCTATGGGGAAGGTCGGTTGAGCTTGTCAGCCATGTTGGGTACTATTGTTTGGACGAGATGATGGCACACGCATGCTTGCTTTAAGGTAACGTTCAGGCAGCACAGCCAGCCCGCAATTGCTAGTTCAAGCGGGTGGAATCTGCCTATAGGGGTGTTGCTTGCTTGCTTGCTGTGGAATTGGGCACGCCCGATATGTATCAGCGACCCACGTAGTTCCTGCATGGCCCCATAGGTATTCAGGCAAGCGTGCCTATGGGTAAAGTCGGTTGAGCTTGTCAGCCATGTTGGGTATTATTGTCTGGACGAGATGATGGCACAAGGATGCT
>JARYGA010039229.1:25000-27500 GCA_030545235.1 Helianthus tuberosus | reverse complement strand
GACCGTGAACAACCACGTCAAATTTGGTGTCGAAACGAGTACAACTGGGACGATCCAAGGCCCAACGATACATCGGGCCCGAACAAGGCCCAATAAAAAAACAGACCCTAGAACGTGAAGTCGTGATCGCAAACCACGTAAGAATGTCCCGTGAACAACCTGTACAAAGTTTGGTGTCGATCCGAGCATAACGGGCCCGACCCAAGGCCCAACGACATCGGGCCCGAACAAGGCCCGTTCAACACGTTGGCCCGACACCACCATAAAAATGTCCGCGAGCAACGGTGTCAACTTTCGTGGCGATCCGACGTACAACGGGCCCGATCCAAGGCCCAACGACACATCGGGCCCGAACAAGGCCCAAATGAAGACCTGACCCGAGAACGTGAACTCGTGTTCACAAACCACGTAAGAATATCCCGTGAACAACCTGTACAAAGTTTGGTGTCGATCCGAGCACAACGGGCCCGAACCAAGGCCCAACGACAAATCGGGCCCGAACACGGCCCGGTCAACACGTTGACCCGAGACGTGAAGCCGTGACCCGATACCACCATAAGAATGCCCGTGAACAACCGTGTCAGCTTTCGTGGCTATCCGACGTCGTTTGGTGGTGTTACGAAGAATCCCGAGAAAGCGAACGTACCGGGCCCGCAGGCCCGTGGGCCCGAATCCAGATTATTCTTTCCCAAGACCACCGTCAACTTGTCCCGATGGCTCACATGAAGTTTGGTGCCGTTCCGACCTCGTTTGATACGGTTATGGTTGAACCACACGGGCGCTCGGTCCCGACCCGAGCCCAGTCAACGTTTTGACCCGATCAAACCGGCCCGTGAACCGAAACGACCCTACTTGGGCCCTACAACAGCCACGTAAAGTTTCGGGACGATCCGACGTTCTTTCATGGGGTTACGGACAACCCACGCCAAACAAGCGTCACGGGCCGACCGAGCCGGGCCAACGGGCCCTCGTGACCCGAAAACTGAATTTTTTTCATCCAAACCCCTTAAAACACGTTACCGAGGTCTCACGCAAAATTTCATGCCAATCCGACGTCGTTTGATGGGGTTTTGAAAATTATGATTCCTCAAAAATTTAATGTCTGTTCCTGTCACTTAGCTTTTTGTGCAAAATGTATATATAGGGGAGGGGTGGGTGTTGAGCAGCCCATGCCCGGGCAAGCTAGGTGAGCGCCCAAGCAAAAGGAGGCTGGTGGCGCGCGCATAACAGCCCAAATGCCCCAACGATGACCGAGAACAAGCGCCCCTCTCCCCTCCCTCCCCCCCACCAAGCGCCCCTCCCCCCCCACGTTGCCTGCCCACGTTGCCTCGACGCCCAGCAAACCTCGAAATTATGATTCTTCGAAAAATTAATGTCTGTTCCTGTCACTTTACTTTTTGTGCAAAATGTATATATAGGGGAGACTAGGGGCTTGAGCAACCCCTGTGCCCAAGCAAGGGCAAGATAGAAGCACACGAGACACGAGGTTTAAAGCCTATACAAGCAAGGCGTCGGTCTCCCCAAGCCCCGTTGCCTATAAATCAAGCCCGGTGCCTTGTAAATGCCACACACGATGCCTACAAGCAACAACGACGTTTGCTAGTTAATCGATCGATGCCCACACATTTCAGCATGTTGCCTAGTAAACAAGCCATGCTGCCTTGGAAGCGCCCCACATCATGGCATGTTGCCTAGCACGCTGCCCAGCACGCTGCCCTTGTTCCCGCACGACGACCTGAAAGCGTGGCTGACCACGTGCTTGCCTTCAAAAATTATGATTTCTCAAAAAATTAATGTCTGTTCCTGTCACTTTACTTTTTGTGCAGAATGTATATATAGGGGGGTGGTAGTACTCTTGGGGTAGAGAGGCATGTGCTGGGATGGCATGCCAAGGCATGTGCTGGGATGGCATGCCTTGGTGTGTGCTGGGATGGCATGCCAAGGACAAGCATGTGCTATGAAGGCATGCCAAGGCCAAGCCAAGGCCAAGGCAAGCATATGCATTGTGAGCTAGTTGAGACGGTTGTCTTTACCCCAAGAGTGCCCAAGGGAGAGGAAAGAGGTGTCAAACGCATGCTGAGCCCCACTTCGGTAGTTTGGCACCCCCATAGGCATTCAGGCAAGCGTGCCTATGGGGAAGGTCGGTTGAGCTTGTCAGCCATGTTGGGTACTATTGTTTGGACGAGATGATGGCACACGCATGCTTGCTTTAAGGTAACGTTCAGGCAGCACAGCCAGCCCGCAATTGCTAGTTCAAGCGGGTGGAATCTGCCTATAGGGGTGCTGCTTGCTTTCTTGCTGTGGAATTGGGCACGCCCGATATGTATCAGCGACCCACGTAGTTCCTGCATGGCCCCATAGGTATTCAGGCAAGCGTGCCTATGGGTAAAGTCGGTTGAGCTTGTCAGCCATGTTGGGTATTATTGTCTGGACGAGATGATGGCACAAGGATGCTTGCTTTAAGGTAACGTTCCGGCAGCACAGCCAGCCCGCAATTGCT